>NDXB01014665.1:89468-101536 GCA_002631895.1 Agapornis roseicollis
TTTTTTTTTTTTTTTTTTTTTTTTTTTTTTTTTTTTTTTTTTTTAAACCAGGATGCCTTTACTGCTTCCCAAGACAGTGTAAATTACCATTATAATTATTTTATTATTATTATTATTATTTTGGAGTAGGTTTCTTGAGCTAGGTTATCAAATGCTGTATGTCTTGGGGAATATTTTAATGTCACATTATTTCCATCTCCGGGTAATCATCTGTCACTTTAAATACCAGTGTCAAGTAAAGACTCCAAGTCCCTCAGGCCAAAAAGATCATGCTTTCCTCTCCTATAAATTGGGGCACATTAGGACTTACCTCCTCTTACAGTTTGTATTTTATCCCATTCTTGCTGACAATGACCATCTGAACAGCAGTTCTTCCTTGAGGTACCTAATATTTAGCTGTGTCTAATTGGTGGAAGAGGAAAAGGAGTCTTCCCTGGTATTTGGAAGAGGGCCTAAGAAATCCTTCTGTTGACTGTCCAACAGCTGCTTCTGAAGGCCCAGATCACTGTATTGCTGCACTCTGGATTGCTTGTTCCTAAGAAGAGCCTCCTAATGCAGATGGGCTTATTGCCAGATGCCAAGAGAGAGGGTATTACTCACCTGCATAGAGGACACTTGCTCTATGAGAGGGATCCCAAGGTCTCTCTTTTCAGATGTCTCTCTCATTTTCACAATCTCATGTTGAGAAACCACACAAGAGTTGTCATGATGATAGGCTGCAGGTGTTACTGTATAGGTCATCCTTTCTGTCTTTCACATTAGTGGCAAGCCAAGCCTGAGAAGGAGAAGCGGATAATGGGGAACCCCTGAAAATGCAGGAGGAATGAGTACATTATCTACAGGGAGTGGTGGAAAGCCATGTAGAAACTCTGAAGGTTCTGTTAATTATGGGTCTTTGATGGGCATATGAAGAGCAGAGAAGCTTCATGCAGTCAGTAATTAGTTAATTAATGGCTGAGTTTTGATAAGAAGTTTTAAGTTTTATGCTACCTGTTAATCAGCAGGAGCTTCTAAAACAGGGGACAGGTTTATCTTTGTATGTCAGCAGAGTTGACACAATTACTTGTATATGCCGTCATTAATGGGAGGTCAGAAGACTTGCAAATGTGTAATAAAAATACATTCTTTTTTTCTTTTTTGTCAGTGGGATTTTGGCATTGAGGTAATGCTTTTTTTTCCTTTTGTTTGACTCAAGATATGTGAATGTTTGAAACTAGCAATAACAGTATTGAGTGGGAAATGCTAAGGCCTCAAAATTTAAGAGGTTTCCTCACATCTCAGGAGAGCTAAAACAATACAGCAGTTTTGCAAAGGATATTCTTTAGCTGAACATCTCATTTTGTACAGTGTAACAGGAGAACTGAATACAGTTGGAAGGTCTTGGACATGAACTAAAATATCTTGTAGTTCTTTCAGGTTTCCAGCTGTTCAAACTGGTGTAGATTATGTTTCGTGGCCATGGTTCTTCCTCTTATGAATGTGTATGAAGAGAGATCTCCTTTGGTACATTTCTGTGGTTGGATATTCAAAGTAGCAACACTGGTTTTAGGCTTTGCTCTGTGAAATGCTTTTGTCCTGAAGCAAAATGAATTGCTGTAATGAATATGACTGAGAACTCCAAAGAAGAGTAAGACAAACAGCTAGATTGTTATTAGGAACAGTAGACCTGAATTCACCCATGCTCTGCTTTTTTGGTGGAATACAGAGTCTGGAGTTCCTGAAGTGCTGGCTTGATATAAGCACAGGATGTGTTGAAAAGATCAGCATTGTTGCAGGGTATTCTTTATGCTATTAGCCAAAATTACTGGCTGGTGTCTAAGAAAAGTTTTACTTCAGTGTATTAAGAATGAAGGCTATTTCTCTGGTGACTGAATACAGTATGCACTTATATTACATGTGCATGAATAAGTTTTGTTGTTGCATCAGTATGTTGATATGTTTGTCTTTGAGGTGCCACAATTTTTTCATCATGTTGCTGAGTGTATGGAAGCCTTTTTTCATGCTGTCTTTCCCTGATCTGTGACTTTTCCATGGCAATTCTCACAGGTCTGCATCTCAAGACTTTAACAATGCCAGGAGGCAAGTCAAGACAAATAAGGAGATAATATATTTATATTGTCTTCAAGGAGTACTGATATCATATTTCTGTTGTCTGGAGAGGTATGCTTTCAGAAGATCAGCTGGTGTCATGAGCAAGTTGCCCAAGTGGCAGTTTTTAGCCATTCTTCTCCCAGTATCTCCAGCTAAGTCATAGGAAGGGACTGATAAAAATTTCTCTTTTCAGGGCAACCATTAAATCTCTTGCTGACTTTGCAAAACACTGAAACAGACAAATCTTAGAAACACCATCTAACAATGTTCTAATGTGTCAGAGATGTATGTATGTTTTTTGGTCCCATATAGTCCAGTTGTTTTCTCCACTGATAAAGAAGTTCTGGTGTATATAGCAAGGAAGACAAAATTAGTGATTCCATCTAAGCTGATGGTCAGGGCTTTTATCCCCAGGTTCCATTTTTTAACACTCAGTAGACAGACTGGTTCTGTGGTCTATGACTTACTTGCACAGGCCAGTTGGCTGAGGTAAAAACTTTCCTCCAGGTAGACAAGTTGTCTCCCTATAAGCAAGTTGAAGGCTGCTGTATTTTCAACGTAGGGACTGGAGGTACTACACATGCAAATGACAAGGACTATATTTTTGTACATTGCCACTCCTAGGTCTTATACTACAGTCCACTAATGCCATAAAAAATAACCAGCTTTGTCTTCTAGCATGGAGATAAGCTTGAGAAGCCTTGAAATGCTCAGGATTCAGATTTTCTATAATACTTTGTGGCTAACAAATATAGAAATACTGCGGAAATCCATTTTCCGTGTATGTTTAGACCACATTTTGGCTGCCTGCATAAACAGCATGAGAATTTAAGAAGATGTTTAATATAAATTAAGCATAGAAGATTTTTGGAGATCTTCTTGAGTAAATACTTACATATATATTTAAATGATTTTTTTCCCCTAGATCTCTGTGTGGTTTATAGAGTTGCTTCTCTTTAGTAGGTAATCATAAGTCAGTTTGAATTTTACCCTTAGGGGTTTAAAAATGCTAACGCCTACTGAAACTGCATTAAGAGCCATTGTCTTCATTGTCTGAATATTTTGTAATCTGTCTGAGCCAATCTTCAACTTAAAGGTGGTTTATTTTGTACACCTAACATCAAAAGAGGTTTCTTTGGTAATATATAAATATGTGCTTTTTAAAATTTTTTTTTCTTTCCCACTGGCACAGTGTTTTGAATGCTAAAATTATTTCAAGGGAAGATCTTCCCTTTAGAAACTCACTCTTCATACATATGCCTGAAGTCAAGAAAAGTATACTGCTGTTTATTCCATTAGATCACACAGCCAATTAATCAAGATTTGAATGAGTATCAAGATGTAGCCTTCATTCTGTCTGCTTATTAACTTTCATTATGTGTAAATCTAAGGTGTAATTGTTAACAGGATGGATTATGCTGTAAAGTTTTTTTTCCTATAACAGCATCCCTTCACAGGTCTCCTTATTAAAACATACCCAGGGTGATATATTATGTTAAGAAGGTTTAAAACATAAGGTGACAATGACCTTCCCTTTAATTAACTATGATTGAAATAAAGGTGAGAACAATGATGATGAAGCTCTGCTGGAGACCATAAATCATTTGCTGCACTGGTTCGACAGGACACAGCTACAAAAATAACCTTGCAATTCACAGGTTAAATGGCTGTTCCATTGTGCTGCATTCACTATTGTTTTTATTTACATGCATACAGATAACTTTCATTTTGTGGCAGTGTAAAAAATGTCTTTTATCAAACATTGAGTTATTTTCTGAATATATTTGAAAGCACCTAAGTATTTTGTTTGTTAAAGTATTACTCAATATTCCAGCTTTAGTCAGCAAAGTGGTATATACAGCAATGGAAAGTTAGGGTACTTACGTTTTCCTCTGGAAACTTGTGCTGTAAAGGACAGGAAGTAATCTAATGTTTTATTGTAGAATGGTTCTTTCGTCCTTCTAATGATTCTGAGCTTTCACCTTACTATGTGAGGTGAGATTACCAGTTCTGTTTTTCATGATCTCAGAATGGTTTCTAGCTAATTTAACCAGGTTTAAGAGCATTTCACACACTCTCAGAAATAAGACTGCCCTTTTTTCTAAATACATCACTTTACCTGAGAGTTGTAGTCCTGTACCATTAAGTATAGCAAGCAGAGTTTGCAATATAATATATATAATTACAGTTCAACAGAAGTGATATATATAATGAATAGTGTCAACTGCTGCATGATAAAGTAAGCAAGATTTTTGTCACCTTGAATATTAACATTATAGAGAGGACATTAAGGGCTTTGTGTTCAAACTAGTATGTGTTGGATAATCCTGTAAGATTAGAATAGATACTGAAGCCTTACTACTAGATTAAAACAAAACCCCCAAACGAATCAAAACCCACCAAAACAAACTAGTGAAAGTAGTACAGAATATTTTATACTTCCTTTATGTTTTATATCTCTTGATTTCTTCACAAAGATGTCTTTGAGACTGGTAACTCTAAACTTGGAAAGCAGACAGTCTGGTGAAAAAAAAAAAAAACTAAAATATTTCAAAGTGGATGTTAACAGGCATTAAGCCACAGAATTTTGGGATACTTTTGCAACTGATAAGAAAGAGATCAGTCTCATAGAACTGAAAACACCTGAAAGAAGTGAGTATAACAGCAGAAAGCCCAGAATTAACTGTCCGCTCTTTTCTGTGTTGTAATGCCAGCAGGCATTGCTGGGGTAAGTTTTGAGTGGTAACATGTTTTTTCTTCAAGATAGGAGCATGGAGTTTTATCATAGGCTATTTCCAAGCTACCTGAATTTAGCATGTTAAGATAAATCATCTGAGAAGTTTTGGCTTTTTTGAAGTGCTGAAACACAAATGAATGTAGATGGATGGAGAACTAGCTGTCTGGGTATTGCTTTTGAGTAGACAGACTTCCTAGGGCAGTGAAATGTTATTTAGTTAAGTAACGTTATTATATTTATGGGTTTAAAAACAGTGTGTAAGAAGAGGAACAGAAAATCTTGTTGCTTTGGTATATCTTGTGCATAACACTTCAGCAGAACATTATTTATTTTTTAAAAGTATGCAGTCTGCATTAGTCTTTGCTCTATGTGGGTGGCAATGTGCATAGGTCTTGAGACTACAGAAAACATTACTAAACATGAAAACAAGTTTATTTGTGTCCTGGTAAACGTGCAAGGGATGCACGCAACATTCTGCAATCATCTTTCCCTGGGTATCTAGTCCACAACACAGTGGGAGCATAACTAACAGTGGTTTCTCTGGTGCCTTCCTGCACATGTTAAACAAGTAACAGGTGTGACTGGGACATCATCAGTTCCAAATGTCTCAGCAATAATAGGGAAGATACCTCCAAATGGTCCCAGTATTAGTTGGCATTGGATAGTCCTGTAAGTGAGAAGATAATAGTGATAATTCCTTCTCAGCACACCTTTACTGCTTGGTGTGAAGTTTGCTATTTAATCGAGGAATATCACACTGATGTGGGGAATAATGCTCAGCATTCATCGCAGCTCATGCTCTTTGGTGCTGTTTTATAGTCTGCCTTGGTCAGTATGTGGTCTCTGATGCTTCTAACCTGCCCTGACCTTAACACAGACAATGAAGAAAGAGAAAAATCATTTCCAACTCTGCATGCATTTGACCTTCAAGCAGAAGATTTATTTTCATGCTTTAATGTAGCATAGAACAGCAAATGTTCAGACCATCTTCTGGACAGAGAAATAATAAACGGGACATGCTTAGGGTAGGCAGAAGGGCCCAACTACTGCCCAGTCCTTAACAGACTAACATCTCTCTAACATTATTTGCACTCTTAATGTGGCCCAACCCCCTTGAATGTCATTGATCCTCTTGAAACTCTGAAGAATTTTTTTTTTAATGAGTTATTTGAGTATTTCTATGTGAACTGTAGCCTCAACTTGCTTTTCAGTCTTTGGATCTTATTGTATATTTTAATAAACTTTTCCAGTGGAGAATATTTTTACTATACAAATGTAAACCAAGATTTCTAAAGAGTCATTGAACTGACTATTTTCAAGTCAGTGGAGAAAAATGCCAATGTCAGAGCACTGTTGAGTTGGTGTTAGGGTAAAGTGCTGTAATGGCAGAGCAGAAGTGAAAAGCATTAAGCACAAAGCAGCTGAGAGGCAGAGACAGATCTTAGTTTGGCTTCTTCCTGCAAGAATTGCAACATTTCAGGCTCCAGCATTTCAGGCCAGAATGCAAAATTCATTAATTTTCTCTGAACTATCTGGTCAATAGTCAATCTCCTATAAATACTAAGAAGGGAAATAAGAAATTACTTTCCTGCTGCTGCTGTTCTTCTCTGGGTCTGCAACTGGTATGACTGTTGTGGCTCAATTTGACCTAATCTTTTTAGGAAAGAATGGATATTTTATTATTGGTGTTAATTCTTAATGAAAGTGCTTAGGTATGATTCCATGCTTCTATTTTATTGCCTATTGGCTGGCCTTTCTATTAGAAGGGATAGATTCCTTGCAAGATGTTTTAATTATCTGTTTTTCATGATCTTGCATTCATGCCCTGGCCTAATTAAGTGATGAAGGTCCATAACACTTGCTTAGTATTTCACAGGCCTCCCACAGTTCCTTACTGATTTTTTCTTGTATGTACATTGTTTCTGCCTGGCTCCAAAATTTCTCTCAGTATTTCATTTTCTCATTTCAGTAGGTGCTCCAAGACTCACACTCACACTGGAGCCAAAAGGAATTTGTAATTAATGTGGTGAAGCTGAAACCTGTTTTTTCTCAACAATTTTGATTCCCATGTTTTTAATATAAAGGGAGATTGTTGTTAATCTCTGTATTAGAAACTTGGAAGCCACATGAATAGTACTGAACAAGTCATAAACAAGGTAATGAGGAGACATAAACAAGTGACAAAGATCAGAAATTAGGGATAGAGCCTAAGTGAGGCTACTTTTTAAAGTATCAGGCTGCCTTGTTCATGACAAGGACAGGGTAAGGAAAGAGAAAGAAATTGTTGCAGGTTCACCAATTTAATGACCATTAGAAAACTAGGAAAAGTTCCCATGAAGATGCATAGGTATACAGTTAGCAAATATGGTTTGACTTGTTAAATCTAAAATAAATATTACTTATTGTTTCCCTGCCAGAGAAACATTCCTTTTGATGACTGGGTTTTTGTTTATTTAGCTTCTGATTTATTTATTTTATTAAATGGATTTGAAAGGAATTTTCTTGTCCTACATTTTAATCCAAATTTATTAATACTCTTGGAAGTTTGGGCAGCCAAACTGAATGGATATTTATAGGCACACTCATCTTCCAGAAGGTTTTAAGTAAAAAACCAAAAACCCAAACCAAACCCTAGGCTCAGAATCTGCTTTGGATCATGTCATAAGTGTTTCCCATAATATCTGTGGAAAGACATGAGCAGCATATGCAGAAATCTGGTTTTGTATCAGTTTTAATGAAAGTAGTGACATCTTTTGCATTTTTAGAAGAGTGCAAAAATTGTAAATAAACTTTTCACCACTATGCAACAGGCGTTTGCATAATATTGTCGAAGCATATCTCAGTGTGTTGAGCTACCTCTGCAAAAAGGGTCTCAAGCCAGTGAGATGAGGACACAGCACATGCACTGTGTGCTTGATCTGCACATCTGTGGGTGGCTACATATTGCATAACAATTGAGATTAGGTTCTCAGTATACGATATTCAAGTACTGTATCTATATCCTCCTGATTACTTAAGAAGAATTAGATGCAACCGTTGTTTTAAAGTTGGACTAGGTGCAAGTAGTTTTTCAGGTAAATTCTTAGATTTTTCAGGTAAAATGTTGCTGTCAAAGAAATGACATTCACCTTAGTGAATTCTGTAATGTAGACTCATATTTAGGATAATGAAATGAAAAGCTGGCTTTTTATATTACAGAGAGAGGCAGGGAGTTATGTAGGTTTAAGGCTGGGTTTTTTTTTGGCTTTGTTGAGTCCTATTTAGGACAGAGGGCAAGATGAGTTAGTTTCATAATTCAAATTCTAGATATCATTCTAAAAGATGGTTTAGGTAAATAGTAGGGGTTTTACACAAGATTTTTTAGGTTGCTTGAAAAAAAAATGAGGATTAGTTTATATCAACAGAAGAATCCTGTCTCTTTGAGCTTTCTTAAATAGAATTGAATTTGGTTGTAACTTTTCATTCCACACTAGGATGAGAAAAAAGCCTTACGGATTGTTAATAAGAGGGAAGACTACTGAAATCACTGACTTGTGATCAATCTCATATTTTTAAATCAGAAAATTTGGGGAGTTGTTAATAAAACTTATTTAGCTAAGGAAGTGGGAAAATGAGAAAGCCCCACAGGCTATTGCACTCTGGGAAAAGTTTACACTTACAGGACATCTAGTGTCAAGTTTTCATCCAGTTTCCTGACTTTGGGATACAAAATGTTTTTCTACACTTTCCAGAAGAGTTTGCAAGAGTCTTACAGTTTTTCTAGGGGATTTTGAGATTTTGTTTAAAATACACGTAACAAGTCTAGATGTCACCTAGTATAATGGCTGAAGATTTTAGCATGCTCTTTTTTTTTAACCACAAACTGGTAGCAGAATAATTCAAGTGACTTAGAATGAGAAGATCAAAGGGTAAAACAACAGCATGATTATAAAGTCCAGTAAATCAAAACTTCCCGCCCAAATACTCAGTAAAATTATCCTCATTAGAATATTAATAGTACTCATGGTGCAGTGGGATGGGAAGAAATCCTGTTTTGAATCATTACATTTAAAAACCCTAAACAAACCCACAAAAGCAAACCAAAGATGGCAGGAAGTACAATTTGTAGTTGAGCAAGTGAAAGTCAAATCAATTTGGCTGTATCTTTTTAGAAGCAGATTTTTCTTGGTTTGTTACCTTTTTAATTTTTTCCCATACTTGCTGCTAATCAGGCATGACAAATAGGCTCACCTTTGAACACACTTTGCACTAATAATGTCATAAAGTAACTCCCTTTAATTGGTACCTCAGGCCACTGTCATCAAACAAGCTCATAAAAAGAAACTAGTGACAGCTTTCACTTCTGCTAGATTTATGAAAGACTTCTCACCTATGCCCAGCTGGTGTGTGTTTACATTACTATTCTAGGTTTGACCTTTGATCAAAGAAGCAATATATTTTGTGTTCCAGAATGAACCTGCACCATCACTTCAATTCAGACATTTATTCTTGCAGTGCATGGCTACTGTGAAAACTTTGCACTTAGAAAATAAAAAGAGCAGGCAGTTTACATTCAGGCTTACAGTCCACTATAATATAACAAATATGTTTTAGATCCAGATGCGTAATTTAAAATTAGTAACATATTCTACAACTCATATTTTTTTCTTCATAGACTGTGTAAGCAAAGACTCTCATATGTGCTCATTATTCAAACAATTCACCCGATAACTTTTGTGAATAATTCTTGGTCTTGGTCTGTAGCTCATTCTCAAGGATCTCATTGTGAATATTTGATCATCAAAATTCCAGCTCAGTGACTCATCACCTAAATCATATGGTATGCTTCTGCCAAGATGAAGGAACACAGCCCTTAATTTTCTACTTAATGATTCAGAAAGTAGTGAGCACTTGTCCTCTGAAAGTCAAGGCCCTTTATCAAATATCCAGAGCTTGAGGTCTTAGTCATTGGTTTTAGCAGGTATTGGAGGTAATAACAGTAAATGCAGATTCAAAATTATTTTTTTTGACTACTGATTTTTCAATTAGGTGCTTGGATGATCTTACTTTTCTGTTCTTCTTTTCCAGCAAGTATTCCAGGCAACTAATGGATAAGAATGAAATTGTTCAGTGTATTTCTGCAAAATATAGAATATATAGGAAGATAAAGTCTTGCTGAAGTCTAGTAATACATGCTTAAGAATTTTATTATGAAAGAATACATTTTGAGCTTTACAGTATAATTCTGTTGATATTTGGGGTGGCTGACAGTAGGATTTCTGATCTTGATTCATATTAAATTTCAGAGAATACACAGATTTTGATTTCTGGATTCTACAGGCACACATTTATCATCATGATATCTTTAATATTAGAAAGACAGAAAAAAAAAGTTTTTATTTTAATTCTAGTTCATCTGTGATTTTTCTCTTTAAATAACACTAACACTTTGAGGGACAATTTGTTTTATGATGTAAATTTTATGTGACCTGCATTTTTCCTGAACAAGTGCTTTCTCTTAATAATGGATACTGTTAAAATAGAAATATAGTTATTAGGTTTAAATTAAGGGTGTTTATTTGATCTGTCCATAAAACCTTGCTACTGAATCAATTTGCTGTCTTTCAAACAACTTTATTTCAGAGGTTTTCAATACAGCATAGCATTTAGAATTATAGAATCATAGAATAGTTAGGGTTGGAAAGAACCTTAAGATCATCTAGTTCAGGCACATCTCACACTAAACCATGTCACCAAAGGCTCTGTCCAACCTGGCCTTGAACACCATCAGGGATGAAGCATTCACAGTTTCCTTGGGCAACCCATTCCAGTGCCTCACCACCTAACAGTTAAGAACTCCTTCCTTGTATCTAACCTGAACTTCCCTGTTTAAGTTTGAACCCATTAACCCTTGCCCTACCATTACGGTCCCTAATGAATGAATGAATTCAGCAATCAGTGATACCTTTTGTTCATAGACATGTGCATTAAGAGTTAACAGTGTGTTTGGAGTACAACTTTGTATAGTTTCATAATTTGCCATATACTCAGGCCTTTATAGTTGACTTGTGTTTCAGGTTCTCAGGGTTGTTAGGGACCTAAGTTAGTACACTGTGAATGATATCAGAAAGGAATTAATGATTTTCAGAGTCCTAGTTCTTCCTCTTTTCCTCCTTGTCATAGCAGTGAGAAAGTTATTTCAGTATTTTCTAATTTACCTATCCATCTGCCCTTCTCTCGACAGTCTACATAGATCAGATCAGCTTTGGTGATGCATAAGTTGTGACTCTATTAACTTCTTTAAGAAACGCATAAATGTACTATCAAAATGACAGGTTGGATGCTGTTCTGAATGTTGTTTATAGCATTGTATTCACCATCAGTAACTTCTGGTTTATAACCTGCCCGAGGTTGCTGTATATTCTTATTTACTAGATAAGTAAACTATGCATTCATCAAACTCAGACCTAGTTTTAAAGAGAATATATGCTATTATGAAACTATTGCTAATGAATTGAAGCATTTTAAACATGTTTTGCAATCATGTAAAAACATCTCATTATGAGGAATATATGCATTTGAATAGATATAATTGGAATATTCTACAGTCTGCAGTGTTCAGAAAGAGTAATATTAATAGATTTTGCTCTAATTTAAAGATTTTTAGTTGTATTTTAATGGTGTTTAGTGAAAAGGTGACATAGTGACTTTAAATGAATGCTGCAAAAATAGTTTGTAAGTTACTACATATTTCACATTAATATAGATTTTTATTAGGTTTTGGTGTTGTTATTTTTTTTATTTCCCTGTAGGTAGAACTTTTATGTAAACCACTGTCACTTGCATAGTTTATACCTGATAAAAGTTTTAAGCAATATTTCTCCATTTTTGGGCTTTGTGCAAAAATTTGCAAACCAGTCAGGTACTGAAGGCAGTAGACTCATTTGGGAAAAAGCCCTGTCAATAATACTACAAAATATTATTTCCTTATGTGTTCTGAGGTTTCAAAATTCAGCCTTCCAAATATGTTAAGAGTCAGTATGGAATAGAAATATCTAGGTTTTCATACTGAAAAATTCAAAATATGCAGTTAAATAACAGTTGCCTTTAGCTAGATGAATTCATTTGAATAAGTTCTTTCTCAGATCCAGTAATTCCCAAGCGTTTTTTTTTTTTTTTTTTTTTTTTTTTTTTTTTTTTTTTTTTTTTTTTTTTTTTTTTTTTTTTTTTTTATTTTTTTTTTTTTTTTTTTTTTTTTTTT
>NDXB01014666.1:8822-35197 GCA_002631895.1 Agapornis roseicollis
CCCCCCCGAAACAAACAGAAAACACCCCCTTCACCCTCCACCCCCCAAATTTGAAACCAGGAATATGAGATTCTGACAAAACTGGCAAATACAGACTCTCACAGTGGCACTCTGAAAGAGGCTTTGCAAAACTTGATCATTGTCTAATGCAATTTACCACATCATCTATCCTTGTGACTCCCAGCAATATCAGTTATTCCAGATTGCCTGATTCAACTCCCTTAGTAAATCATTCAAATTCATGGGGAAAATGGCATTTGTGAAGCTCATTTAACATAATCATTTACAAAATAAGCAAATAAATTCCCTGCTTTATTACATTTTTAATCTTGAGAAATTCAGCACTGAAACTACTGAAATTGCAGTATTTCAAATGTTTTCTCGGCTAATTACATCTAATGCAACTGCAGTATATAATACTTTCTATTCTGGAACTCCTGGTTTATTGTTGAACATTACCAAAAACAATAAAGCCATCTACAATAATAAAAGCAAGTGCCCATTAGTGTTTGAGAGCTGACATCAGCTCTCAAAATGAATTGATGACATCAGAGAAGAGTATTTTGGAATGTTCGTGTTTTGCAGATTGAGCCTGTAGTTTAAAACAAACCAGGTTTGGCCATCCTTATCTTTAAAAAGGGGAGAAGATGTTAAATCTTGGAATTTATTAGAAACACTGAATTTGCTTCCAATATTTGGTTTAGACAAGTCAAATTTTAGGGTTTGAAGATTACAAACAAGTAGCACTTACTAGAATGAAGATGAAACAAAAGCTTACCAATACAGTTTATGTCAAATATTTTTGTTCAATCATTGGGGGAGAGGAGAAGGCCCTAACCTATCTATTTAGGGACATAGCTATCTTCCCTTGTAAACCTGTTGCTTCCTTCATCCAGAAGTGTCCTGGGAAGGCTGAATACTTCCTAAGTGAAGGAAACTAGAAAGTCCAGAAAGATCTTTTATTCTATTTTGAAATCCACTTTTTGTCAAGCAGTTGGTGAATTTTGTACACAAAACACTAAAAAGAGAGAAATACAATAAAAAAATTAATATTTAAGAAGCCACAAGTTCGGTACTTCTGAGTAAACTATGTTTGAATTGACTGACTTCAGTCATGCCCAGCTGGGAGGTGTTTAACTCAGCTTGGAGACAGAAGAGCCTGCAGCCTATCTATCACGGCACAGGCTTATTTAACTGAAACATGGCGAGATCTAGACAACTAAAAATAGTTACCCAAATGAGTACCTGACTATTTGGCAATTCCTGGATGGTTTGCCATTAGTTAAGAGAAAAATCAAGGGATTCTTTTCTTGTAGGCTTCTTGTTCCACAAGGGAATCCAAGGATCTTCACTGTGCCTCTTCACCTAAACCTGCACACTAGATGCATGCACCAATTCCCTTTCACTACACATCTACTGATTTATTCATCCTGTTTTTAACTCTGAGTCAACATTAACCACTGAAATCTCACCACAACACCTGAGGCAGCAACACAGAAAACCCCATGTTTCTTACTGTATTTCTACCAAAATCTTAATGTATTTTCCAATAAAAGCAACAAAAGCAACCCAAAAAAATCAGAAATAGCTAAAGAAGACATTTTTGTCTGTAAGACGAAGGTCTGGACCTAACCTGAGTAACAGATATGAATCAGAGTAAGACAGAGTAAGTAAGCGGAGAAATAGAAACTGAGTATCCCAAGGCCCCTGAAGTCAGATAAAACAGTTTTATACTGGTATTTAATTTTTAACAAATGACACATTCTTGCAAATAGGACATTGGGATTTTTCAAATGGATTTGCACAGACTCAGCAAATACTTACCACTAATGCTCCTGCTCTTAGCCCTGGATCATATGGAACCCTAAAACTTTCTGGAAGTTTGCTGCTCTGTAGCTTTTCAAGTTTTTGTCTCAGCTGTGCAATAACTGCAATCACAAGAAAACTCAATGAAATCAAAAGTTGGAAAGCAAAAAAAGTTATGGGTAATCAAACTTCTTAAGCTAAACCAATGATTTAAGCTAGAAACCTTCTCTGTTTAGTTATTTTTTAAATGTCTTCCCTCAAGCATCCTCAGATTTGAGCAATGGAGGAAAACTCTTTAACTTCCAGTATTAACAGACAGAGCTGGTATTAGACACCTAAAGGTAAAGTCTTCAAGCACTTCACAAGTCACATAACAATTACACAGGGTGCATGATGTTCTTCTGAAGACTCAGGAGGTTACATTAAAATGTCAACTTTAATTTAAAAAACTAATCACAGTATAACACACAAAAAGATAGTTTGCCCTTTGAATTACCAAGGAAATGCTAAATTATCTGCCCTAAAGGCTCAGAAAGAGGAGGCATTTAAAATTACCTTGCATTTTCCAGTATTCTTTTAACCTACCTCATTGCTCTTGAACACAGATTCAGGGCTTTTGAATTCTTGGAGTCAATTATACTGTAATCATAAGGACTCTATCTATAGAGATACTGAATTTCATATTCTTCTAAAACTGGCTTCATAGTGCAAGAAAATTTGCTGTATATTTATGTGAACAAGAATTTCAATGTTCATATATACTGAATTTTTGAATTCATAAAATCTCAATCTTCTGAATCTCTGGCTTAGAACAATATGCATTATTCCTACATGTGATGCATTTTGCTCATCTCAGCTAGCAGGCGTTTGCAGCATAACCTGCTTAATATTGTAATATTATAATATAACATAACATAACATAATATAAATAATACATCTTACCCTGCATTACGACAAAGACTTGAGCACTGTTCTAAAAGAAACTACACAGGAGAGGCTGCATATAAACATTCAAGTAATTTTGGGGATAAAAATTAAAAAAAAAATCTAATGAGCAAGCTAGACCTGGATCTGGATACCTAACATACAAAATCATAAAATCATACAGTCCTAGAAAAGTCTGGGTTGGAAGGGACCATTGAAGGTCACCTAGTCCAAGCCCCCTGCAATGAGAGGGGGGGCACCTTCTACCTTGAATGGTCCAGGGGCAGGACATCTACCACTTCTCTGAGCAACCTGTTCCAGTGCTTCACCACCCTCATTGTAAAAAATGTCTTCCTTATATCTAGTCTGAACTCCTCTCCTTCAGTTCAAAACTGCCACCTCTTGTTCTGTTGCAAAAGGCCCTGCTAAAGTCTGTCTGTATCTTTCTTACAAGCCACTTTTAAGTACTGAAAGGCTGAAATAAGGTGTCCAACAACAAGCACAACTCTCTCAGCCTTTCCTCACAGGAGAGGTGTTTCACCCCTCTGATCATTTTCATGACCTCCTCTGGATCTGCCCCAGTAGGTCCATGTCTTTCCTGTATGAGGACTCCAGAGCTGGACACAGTACTTCAGGTGGGGTCTCACCAGAGCAGAGGGGGAAAACCACCTTCCTTGACCTGTTGGCCATGTTCCTTTTGAAGCAGCTTTCTGGGCTGCAAGTACACATTGCCAGCTTATATCCAGAAATGATGACATTTCAAAAGCTGCTATCAAATTAAGATAATCAAGCCAAAATAATTACCTGAGAACTCACAGAACATAAATGTTATACCTATCCTAAAGGGTTTTAGAAAAGAACTACCTAGCAGTACGAGGTGACCAATGTGGCATCTCTTCTGGTAAAAAATAAATAAAGATGATAGCAAGATACAGCTGCCAATAAGTGGACTTTATAATTAGACACACTTCCAAAAAAAGACCACAACCCAACAAACCCCAAAACAAGCCATTACAGTTAAAAGCCTAGGTTATAGTAACCTGGGGCATGAAATAGCTTTCAAAAGCGTAACTTGATTTCCTATACAAATCTGGCTTGATTTCTGTAAGTCTCCTCATTGTAATGAGGATTCAATGTAATTCAATGTAACCGTATTCAATTCAATGTAATTCATATAATTTGAAAATTGTATGCCAACCAGTTGGTAAAGATTAGGAATTAGCTGATTTTAAAACACAAGTGAAGGCACTTACTAAAACAATTTTTAAGTTGATCTGGTTTAAGGACAAAGTGCTATGTATTTTAAGAGAAGAAACAGCTACACAGACACATTCTTGGGAGACAAATCTTCTAACACAGAGTGGTGATGAAAGCAGATAATCCTATGCAAGCTATAATATTATGATCTTAAGAATTTGTTTATTATTACTTGCTATGTTCAAATATAAGCAAAGAGATTAGATGAAAAGTGAAAGAAAACAGTTTGACAGCATGATTGCTACTGGACTAGTATGAATCTAACAGGAAAGAATTTATTCTTTAAAAAAATCCAGAATTACCGGAGGAAAAAAAGTACATACAGAATTAGATGAGGCTGCATGATGGAATGAAATGACACAGTCTGAAATATTCAGACTGAAAATACGAACAACTGTGAGCATTAGAAATGATGGGGCAAAGGAGAAGCAGTAAGCTAAAAAAGAAATTTCAGGATACGCATTTCTTAAAAGATAAGAAGTAGATGGTGGCTGTAGGAAAAATCATATCCTCAATAATCTCAGAATAAATTAAATTAGATACAGCATTAGTAGGACATGCCACAGTTTCAGGAAGCCTTATTCAGTGAAAATGTCAATTATATAAGTCATATTTCAATGTTCTGTTTAAACCACGACAATGTTACATACAAAGATTCTTTAACTTCAGATCCTGGTGGGTGTTAATGTGATTGCTTTCTCTTTAACCTTTTCTTCTTTGCCCACATATCCTTCAAAGATAATGTGATGGAAACCACCACTGTTACAGACATGTATATCTGCAAGGCTAAGTTTCTTTCCAAAACATGGGATTCTGACCACATACCTTTAGATTATAAAGCATTTTAAGATAAAGTTTTTTAGAAAGAATATTTTATACAGGGTTTCCATAAGTCCCCTAACTCACACTATGTGGTAATGTAGCTGACATTACGTTATATATTGAAGACCAAATGCATATTTCCTTCAAATTTCTTTTGAAACAGCACCACAGCCACTTCTGCATAACCGGAGTGGAAAAGTTGTCTTGAACCAAGACAGCCTTTGGAACATACTAGTAAGTTCCTGGAACATACTAGGCTGAACACGTAGGAAAAGCTGTAGAATTTGAGTATTGTTATATGTCTTCTCACACTTACTCCCAACACCAAGCAACCAACAGAAATGATGACAAACAAGCTTTTAAGGAAGTTGGAAAAAAAATAAAGACAGGCAAAACACACAAATAAATAAGCATTGTATAACCCTACTATGGCTTCCAAAGCAGTGCTTCCAAGAGTTAGAAATAACAATACTACATCTGTGTCTCACAAGACTTCTATTTGCTCTGTGTATCCACTGCTGATCCACCAGCTACTTTGTGGCATAGCAGAGGCTGTACTGGACTCCTCCCTGGTTTCCTTGCCAAGCATTTTTCAGTGACTGCTTAGGGTAGGGCTGTGTTTCTTGGCAAGTGTCACTTTGTCTCTTTATTTCCAGTTAATATTTGTGTCCTGGGTTGTTTCTTTCTTCAGTGCTGGCATTCAACTGAGGATTATGTACAAGAACTTAGCTGTTTCCAAGGTGCATGGTGTGAGGTTCAAGAAGATAAGCCAAACCATGGGAATGTACCGTGTGTCTCTAACACTGATAATTCTTCCCCTTCTGGGGTGGAATGAGCAAACAAATGTATTATTAGTTCAATCACTATTAACTTACACCGGCAGTTTAAAAGAAGTAATAATGATGACATTTGACAGTAATTTATCCAGGAATGTTCTAAATAAACAGGACAATTTGCTGCCTAGATTTTCGTACCCAAAGAGAAGAAACAATATTGTTACAAACAATGAAATGCCTGTTAATAAATACCTTGAGAAGTGACATCATATTTTTCAGCAGAAACTGATTTTATCTCCATTGTGACTTTATGGAGCAATTCAATTACTTGAACCTGCTTCATGAAATCGTGTAGCATTGCTTTTCCACAGCCCCTAAGATAGGCTTCTAGGATGACCGCAAACCTCTGCTGGTAATGCATGGACTGGGCAATCTCACTTCTTAAGAACCAAAACAAGAAGTGACCAATTCTTTTGTTCTAGAGGTAAAGAAAAATACTACAATCAGCATGCAATTCTTGACAAACGGTTTTAATAATGCCAGTAGCTTTAGCAAAGTTGGCTGTACTGTGAAGTACTTACTCTTAAACCACGTTTTAGCAGAAATCTGGCTAATGCGCTGTCATGATATGGCTCAAATTTCACTGCCTGAGTAACACAAACATAAAAGACATGTTATTAACGTGTGTAACAATTCATTCCTCTTACAATGTACCGATGACATCTAGAGAACACACTGCTGCAGGAGTAGAAAATGTGTAACAAAGCAGGTCTTTTGAGGACACAAAGTTGAAAGAACCAAAAAGCAAGGTTTCTCTGTGTCTGATTCACCAGGCACTTTTTCTTTGCAACAGTTTCTTTTCAGTTATATTATTAAAGCAACAAATAAAGCCATGCAGGGAGCAGCTATCTGAGGATACTGATTTGAGCACATGGAAGCACGAGAACAAAGCAACTACGTTCTCAGGCTGTAGCAAAAACCAGCCAGAGCAGAACAGTCTGCAGCCTGCCTGACACTGCCCCTGCCTCAAAAGATTATTGCCAAATCAAATGACATATCTGTAATCTTTCTCTAATCAAAATTGTCAATAATAAAACACTGTTTTCTGGCAACATCTGCCACTTTGGGACCAGGGCACCAGAGTTCACTGCTGGGCTCCCCAGCAAACATGGGATACAGAAGCAGCTTTTTGGAGCACCCTTAGCTCCTAAATGAATGCCAAAATAGAATAAAGCCCCTGATGCACATCCTATATTAATGAGTACAATTAAGAAGACTTCACCAGAGCTTGTGAGCACAGATGTTATTTTTCTCTTCCAACAGCCGCTCCCCTCCACCCAAGCCCACAGTATTTCCAAGCTACTGCCAAAAAAGGGTGGAAACAAAAAGTCACAACTTTTTTGAAGCGTCAGGACTGGAATTTTGTTGCTGTTATCCTCTGCCCCATCCCAATAACCAAGTGGAGTAGTCTACCAGAAAACTATCACACTTCCATGTACTGGGATGTGCCAGGGAACTCGTCCACTTCAAGTGGTTTTTCCAGCAGCTTCTTTCCTATTGCTTGAGGGACTCCAAATTTTTAAGAGGTTTGTATGAAGATTAACAGTGGAAAAAAAGTATGCATTTATATCACATGGCAAGAAAAGGAAAATAAGAAGCATACAATCTGTGGGACAGGGTCACAGAATCCCTGTCATGGACTGAGGTGGTCAGTGAATGACTTCAGGTTCTGGAAATAGAGCACCAGGAAGCAGCACGTAGGGAGATTAAGGGAGAATAAAGTGATGTGCAGAGAGCTGGGTGCATGTAGCATACTCAGCTTTCAGAAGTAACAAAGTAGGCAAACATCTACAGAATATAAGTCCTCTTTCAAGTTTGCTGTGGTCTGCAGCTTGCAAAAAAGCAACCAAGCCATCACCAAAGGTCTACTAAATTCATCAAACAAATGACAGGGGTTTATAAACTCTTAAAAGTACTGCAGCAGTTGTACCTTTATTATTATTAAAATATCAACACTATTTCTGAAATGCAGATCACCCTGCCAGTTTGTTCAACAGCAAAAAAAGGAAAAATAAATAGAGCTTTTCAGTCAACCTTCTAGAACGAACCACATTATAAAATGCTACATAGACTTGTTCTTTCCAGCTGCTGGCTAAGAGACAAACAAGAAAGCCAAGCACCAGACTTGCCCTTCTGCAGTATCATAATTCTGCAAGACCTGTCTCGACCATTTCTGCAATACTGTTTTATTTTCCCAGGCAACACCGTCTTATTTAGGAAAGATGACGAGAACTCACAAACATAAACTGATCTTAAAATATATCATTCCTTTTACTTTGTGTATGAGATTATAAGGTATGAAGGGTTTTTTAATGAAAATTCATTTTCACTGCAATAAGGCACCTAAAAGCAATAATTATTACATAAATTCAGATGGATTTGCTTACAGTTCCAAGAAAGCCTATTAAAAACCCCATTCTGGTATATACTTGGCTGACTGTTCTCAGTGCATATCCCTGAAAAACAATTTAAGAATGAAATACAGCCAAAAACCAGCCACTGCTTCAAAACAAAACCTCCCTATATTACGGTTGCAAATACTTTGTAACATAAAAGAAAATTACATTCCGAACACCCTTACTCTGCTGATGTTTTAGAAAAAATTGTTTTTAAAAGCCAATTCCATTTTTATTTTTTCTTCACAAAGTCAAATATCAACATTTGAATAGCAACAAAAAAAGTGAACCATTGAAAAATGTCTGTTGGCACTTCATCAGGTCCCTGCATCTACCTTTGTCAATTCAGCAGAAGAGCTTTACTCACTGTCATTTACAAGCAGAACAGTTGTTGGTGTTTGCTTTACAATGGATTTTGTTGTATTTTAACTATCCTGTCCATGTTTTATCAACTGCACAGAGAACAACAGACCCTTATAGAAAGCTTTCATGAAGGCATGCATGTGAAAAGTGATGACTGTTTGCAGAAGAGACATCTCAGATGCATCCATTAGAGCAAAGGAATGGCTGACATCCATTCTCTGAAAAATGCGGATTTTCAAGTACATTGTGGTATGAACATTTAGGCGCAGGATACTGATGGACTATGCTCATTGCTAGCCAAGGAACAACAGACAAGGAAGCAGCAAAGAGACAAAAGCTGGGATATAACATTTTTTTCCTTTGGAGGGATGACAGTCTCTTAATTTCTTAGTGAATCTCTTAGTAAAAATGACACCGTGAAGTTAAGCTCCTATGCTTTTATGCTACAGTAATTTAATTTACCGTTGGATTGATTCTTTTTAAAACTCTCCAGATTTGTACTTCCTGAAAGCAAGTAACTTCAAAAACAAATGGAAAAACCCCAGTATTTCCCCCGTTCTCTCAGGCACTTTGAAACCAGCCAATCACCATCCCAAACTCCTAATTTGGATACCAAAGCGAATACAATTGCTGAGCCACATGTATACAGCAAAAGCTCACAAGCCAAGCATATATATAGCAGCAGCTACGTGGGAGGCCCAATGAGGTAACCGTGGTGACTCCTTTGGCTAATGCAGAAGTGCATAAATTCTGGCTGGGGAGCCTCATCAAGCAAAGACAAGGCAAAAAAAGGCTTTGTTTAAAGCACTACTGATGTGCAGCAAAGTCTGAAATACCAATTTCATTTTCCTGGGGACCTGGGCTCTCTCTGAACCCACAAAAATTAAAAGCCCTATCCCACAGCTTCCCTGGCTGCAGCAGTTCCTTTTTCCCCTTTTAAATATTGAATGCCAATTTTGTCCTCTGCTTCTTTGAAATGAGTATTTCCTGCTCTGTGGGGCGACAGCTTTTCCACAGGAGCCAGAGCCTTGTCGGGTGTGGGAAGCCTGCAGAGTCACCTTGCTTTGGGGGAAGTGCCTACCAGGAAAAGTGGCAGGATTACAGCTTTCACTGGCCACCAGACTCTGCTGCTGCTGATAGGCTGCCCAGCTCTGGCACCACGTTGTGGAAAAGCAAACAAACCAATTCTCTTGTATAACTGATATAAACCTTCCTGATGTTTCATCTGGCAAATCTGCGCACAAAGTGCTTCAAATCAATACAACAGTGATTCACTGCCATTAAAAACATCATTTTTCACCCAACTTTCCAGAATGAACTAATTTTATTATGCAGTTCTAGCAACCCTTTATTTACTTCTTAAAAATCTTCTGGAACATTCTAGACAAATTTGGTCCCCTTAACAGTACCAAGACTGAAGTTACTGCAACATACTATGTAACAACAGTTATTCTTGACCTAAAACCCAATGCCAGACTTTTCTTCAGGCCTTGCCCATGTCAACATCTGCCTTCACTTTCTTTCTGTCTACACTCTTTCTAAACTATTGGCAAAGCCAGTGAACAATTCTTCCATGCTGTATGATTCAGACCTGATATGAACAGGATTAGAGACAACACAGTTCGGACTTGCTCCCATCATATCTGTGTTAGTGCTGACAATTTCCAGAAAAACATAATACTGTAAACACAAGAGCAAATCATAAGACACAAGGCAACAATAACACAAAAGTAACAACATAGGCAAGAGGCAAAATGTAGAAAACATGGTTTGGGTTAATTTGGTTGCTGCTTTGAATAAACACTGAAGACTTCAAAACCAGGGATTACTAAGCAGACCTCCTAAGATTGGAACAATGATGGGATAATGCAAATATCATGGAAGTCAGATCTCAAGAATGCAAATACACCTTACCTGCACAAGCTGCAGAAGATAATGAAGCACATCATCATCTTCCAAACTTTCCAGTTTTTGAACTGCCATTGCTCGGACATTTTCATCTGAAAAGTTACAGTCCAGAAGTTGCATTGTGAGTCCAACATCTAAAGTGCTTTGATCCCAAACCTCCTTTTTAGCTAGCAATTGGTATGTTTTGGCCACTATTTCTTGTTGTCCCCATTTCACAGAGCTAAGCAGCTTAGGGTATGCCTTGGGGTGCTTTATGCTTTCATATCGAAAGTGCCACAACAGTTCTTTGTCCTCAGCAGAAAGTGGATTAAGTGGGTCAGTTGCTATGATCTCTTCAAGTTGCTTGCGAAGCTGGTTGGGCATTTCAGCTCGTGTCCTGTCCCCTTGGGGGTCTGATGTTATCCTGTGCTTGGGCAAGGCAATTGGGTGACAATATTTATCCAACACAATAGAGATAGCCATTGAGTTTTCTTTATCTGGGTTAGTTGCTGATGTGAGTTTGTCTGCATTGATACTTCCTTGCTCTTCCCCCTTGCCTGGAATTTTCCACATGTGGAGCACATATTCTCCACTTCGTAGCAAGAAACGGTGATCTATTAACAAAAGATTTACATAATAGAGAAGCTGAGTTTTGCATTTTGGATCAGAGTTGGGGGATTCATGTGACTGAAGGTTCGTCTTTGTGGACAGTCCCTGTGCTTTACCGCAGTATATCTGAAGATTCAGGAGTGCTCCTTTAGGCAGATCCTTGATTTTGATATCAAACTCCAACCAAATATTCCATAGAACCTCCTCAGTAAAAGGCTTCGATGAAGTCCTCCTCTGTGAAAGGAGCTGCTGCCCGTGTTGAATATTAGCTTCCACAAACACAGTAAGATCAGTATTTCTGGGTAAAACTGGGATATCAATGCCAATTATTTTCACCCTAAATTTCCTATTACAATCCCATAAAGAGATAGTGAAGACTCGCTCATGATCTTTCCCATCTATTGTTAATTGTTCATGATACCCTGTAACACCTGTACAGTCATCCACCAAAGGCCACTCTTCCTTTTGAACCTCATCATCACTCGGGTCAGGGGGATTGTCTAAGACAAGGTGGATTTCTTCCCCATTCTTAAGGCACTGTCTTATCCAGTGAAAATCTTTGATTGGTGTCTCTCCAGTAATGTACTCATCTCTGCCGCAAATCCTGAGAACAAAATCCAGTTCACTATGATCTTCAGGAATGTCCATCAAAGACTTTTTCTTTGCCATTTTTGTGAAAAAGCTGTGGAGAATCATATCTGGAGTGTCATCTATGGACACTTTAACTTTTTGGCTAGTTGTTCCTCTATGGATGATTATGAAAATGTTATTATTAGTGATCTTTTTTAATAAATATTCTGGGAGTGGCTTAGATGTAGTCCATGGGTGCATTGCATACAATTTAGGATCTCTACAGGCTACCTCTATCATCCGTGGAGTGACTAATCTGCGACGGGTAAATTCCAGTTCATCGTCATGCACGTTGCTTACATCAGTGACATCATAACCAATTAAATCATTAAGTTGCCGCTGAAATTCCTGAACTTCTTCTGATGGGCTTTGTTTCTGGACAACATAGATCTTGCCCACCTTTTTCTGTAACACTTTCCAGTACAGTATGCAGTCCAGTGTCTGTAATACTTGATGTTTATCATAAATTTCATACCATTGCCCTTTCTTCTGATACTGCAAAATAAACTGATCCGGGGTGAATGTGTGGTAGAAGTCTGTGGTTTGACTCATCTCTAGTGCACGCATCCAAATCTGTGCTTTCATTTGCTCGACCGTACAGTTGGCAGCTATTTCAAGTAACATCATTTCCGGTACTTTAGTATGTTTATTGCTTGTAGGCAAAATAAACTCAATGGATATCAGTTCCATTGACGACAAATTACTTGACGTACAGTGAGGTTTCATCCTTCTTCTCCTTCGTTTGTTTTCCTCTCTCATAACAACGGGCTGTTCATGGAGTTCATCCTCCAACTCCATGCCAGAAGAAATCTAGCAAAACATACAAATGCTTGATTACTTTCTCATTTACATTTTTAATCACTCTTATTTTTTAACTCTTCCTAATTGAAATCATAGGCCAGTCAGAATCCTACTATGTACATGCTTTCTTAATTTCTGGTCATAAATAAGTGATTTACATAAACCACCTCAGACATAATCTATTCAATTCACCTCCAAATAAAAAAAAAAAAAAAAAACCCACAAAAAAAACNTTTTTAACTCTTCCTAATTGAAATCATAGGCCAGTCAGAATCCTACTATGTACATGCTTTCTTAATTTCTGGTCATAAATAAGTGATTTACATAAACCACCTCAGACATAATCTATTCAATTCACCTCCAAATAAAAAAAAAAAAAAACAACCCAAGAAACAACAAAGCAACCGTCTAATGATGAAATAATTAAAATAGAGCCTTTAAACAGCCTTTCTAGATCTCACTGAGAATAAGCAGTTTGACTACGTATTTCCTCCACAATGATTTGTTCTTGCTTCTATTTGATCAAGCACTGATTATCTTGCTGCCTTATCTATTTTGATGCTGCTGATATTAACATAAGTGGTTTTTCACGGAAAACAAAAGACACACAACTGTACACGATCAGAATGCCATCTCACTGAGCTCCAGGAATGACCAAAGGTAACAAAACAAGCAATCCGTTTGCAGACTCAGCAGAGGTGAGCCTATTCCCATTTTCCTCTGCTTCTCTTTTTAGTGATGAGGAATAAGGACTTAAAAGCAATAAAAGCACTTAGGATTCAAAAGTCAGGGACTACTTCTGAAGACCGATGTTAAATATGCATCTGAACTCAAGCCTAGTATCCTTAGATGTGCTTCTTTATAATAAATCATTTCATCTCACCAGTATCATCCATCCATTTTAAAAGTAAACATTTCCAGTATAAACTATTAGCTTTTTACAGAACAAAAACCTGCCAAGCTGATGCCTATACATCAAATCACATCCAAAACACATGTAAAGCAACAACACGAGTAGCCTACCTTATCAGCTTTCAGAAAACAAAACATATCATTGCTCACAGTTAATCTCCATTGAACAATATTAAAGTGGAAATGATTCACCAGGAGCTTGGAAGAAGGCAGCGCTGATAGAGCATTCTCACAAAAGCTGTTACAGCAATACACTGAGCTTCTTTTCCAGACAATGTATTTTACACATAAGATCTTTCTCTAACAGCTGGGAAACACTAAAGCCAATGAACAATGCCTTAGTAGATAGCAAACCAAGAAGATGGAGATGCAAAAGGTTAAACTGAAACAACAGAGTTTGCTAACTAAAATTCTTTTTTCAAGTTCCGGAAAGCAAAGACTGTGGACACGCCCCATGTATACCTGGTAAAGGAAATATTACCTGTTCATAAAACAAAGGCTGAATTGCTGAAGACGATTCATTTGTTTGATATCTGAAGTTCCTATTTTTTTAAAGGAAGACCATTCATGCAAAAAGTTCTTTGTTTAAGCTGTTCTGCTTTTCTTGCTCACCCTCATATCCAGATGCAAAGGAAGTGCTGCACTTACCAGGAAGGAAGTTTTAACCAAGTTGATTATACATATGATTGCTCATTTTAAAAAAAATCAGAATGGTTTTCCTGTTACAACAGTAAAAATACACTGACAGCACACCAGTTTGATTCTAATACACATGTGTAGAAGACATGCTTAAAGCCTTCCAGAAGTAGCTAAGAATAATCCCAGCAATAAATTTAATGAATCAAAATAAACCATTTTAAAACCAACATATTTTGGACAGCCTAAACTAGGAAAAAAGACAACTAAATCTGCAATGTTTCCTTATTTTTATTTCCATGGTGATAGCCCTTTGAGGACTCCCAACTTAAAATCATTAGAGTTTTTTAAGCCAGCCTCCATACAGACATCACATGGAGATGGTATCTGCCAAGGATCTTACATGGTCACCTCAGCAATAGAACTGCAGGGCAATCCTCCTCCTAGTGTTTTTAACTCATCCATTTATAATGACAAACACACTGTCAAATCCACTAGAAATTATGACATAAAATTCAGGAAGCATTTAAACCATGGAGTTCCAACCCTAATTCTTGTGGTTAACTACAATCTGAAGAGCTGGTCCTTTACTAAATAAAAAAAAAAAAAATCCCCACAGGAAAATGATTTGGGAAAACCCATACAAATCAGAAAGACAAGACAGAAAAACCTCTAATTGTATCTTTATTCATTATGACACTTGCAGTGAAATACTGACTATATGAACAGCAATACCCAGCATACATTCTACAGCAGTACATATCCTACAAACATGCTGACTCTTGGGAAGGACAAGTCTCTTATCTGCCTCCAACGTGCCACTCACAACCTCTGAAATAAACACTTTGCAGAGGTTAAAAAAGAAAATACCCTCCACCACAGACATAGCCCTTCTTTCTCAGAGCACCTTTTCGCTTGGCAGCTAGGATTGATTTCTCTCCACAGGTTCTTTTTCTCAGGAACTGATTCTGGGGGAAACACGCTCTGTCCTATCTCCCTCTACCTTTTAGAGCCAGTGTTTGAAATGTCAAAAGGAAGTGGCAAAGTTGCCCTGAACATTTTATTGCTGTCATGAAATCTACATGTTGGCCAAGACATCTCCAACACTCATCCTCCATACATTCATCAGCCACAGTCTCTGTGGCACCTCAGAACTACACACTGCTCTCCTCTCCAGTCTGAAAAAGGCACTCAGTGGCTGGAAAACTTGAGCATCAGTAACCTCAACAGTAATTTCCAGGATGAAGGAGGAGAAGGAAGCATCCGGTTTCATGTAAAAAGAAAAAAGAGCTGGACGTGTAGGAAAAGAAAAGGAGTGACGCTAAAGGGGAAAATGTGTTTTGCAAAACCTGTGTTTTGAAAGCCCTGACTGTGGAGAGTTTGATTTAGCAATGCTTTTGCGGAGTCTATCTTATGAAGTATAATTTCTAAAACATGTAATGTAGTCTTGTATTTTTCTTCATTTAAACATAAGCAACTAGCAGTAAGGTGTTCTTCATGCCAACTGGCTTACATAGGTTTTTTGAAAATATTTCTCATTCTAAAAGTTGTTCTGATCCTGTTAAGTAAACCTGGACTTGTACCAGTTTGTGTTTTGCCAAAGCTAAGACAGTATGCTGGTTTAAAATGTCCTCATCTTGTCATTGTGTGCTATGCACTTACATATTAATTTTTCAAACACATACAAATATTCCATCTCTGCTAAGCTATTCTAGAACTATTCCATTGATCTAGACAATCCAAGGCAGCATCTTTACCTCAGGCAGCAGAGAAGTACCCTGCACATTGCTTGATGAATGCAGCTGTTTGACACTGTGATCCACTTAAAAAGACAGGTAGAGCAATATTGTGAAAGGTTCTGACATTCCCTCCCTTCCCTAACTGCATCAGAAACAATGCAAAGTGCTTGTCTAACTTCCCACACAAGACTGTCTCTTCTCCCACGTTCATTTGGGCTCTGACCTGTCATGTCTAGTCCAGTCCAGTCCAATCTACATTTCCAGTTCAGCTCTGACCCCTTTACATCAGCTTCAGAAGACAGTTCTTGAAGCAATGATTGTCTCTAATGTGTCTCTGCAATGACATCCACAAAAGTGTCCCATTCTTAGGATGACACCAAATTGTCTCTATTTTCTTTTAATCCATGCGTAGGCATGGCAAAACCATATTTCCTTATGCATATGCATCAGAAAACTTTGACTTTATAACAGAAAATCTTTTAAAATCACTTCTTTAGGCACCCTTTGCGGTGCCTAAGCATTACATTATTGACATTTCTATATACGCCTACTGCAACAACACCAAAAAAAATTATCTCTTTTTTTATGTCTAATTCTAATCAGCCTCCTCAATCCTGAATTTCTCTGTATTAGAACTGCCAGAGGTCCACAGATCCTGATGGTGGCAATGGAGCAGGAGGAGGTGTGCCTGTAAAAGGTAGCTAAGACAAGCAAACAGGTTTGCTTTTGTTTCCAGTCATGTTCCTATCTCATCACTCAGGTCAGCAAACAAAAAATTTGGTTAATTTTCAGCTGGATCAGTTCCTTGATCTGAGTCATCACTTGCAGAAGTGGTAGGACAAGGACAGGAACTGAAGGGAAGGGAATGAAGCCAGCACAGTTTAGGCTGAAACATAATTCACAGCAGGATTAGGAGATAAATTTATGAAAAAACTTATTAAATGATTTGCTGAAAGGTGCCTTAAAAAGACAATGTGGTATTATCATGAATTACTTAGTATATTCTACTACATAACATCACAATATTTGTCAAACTTCATTGCTTTATTAGGACTGTGTGAAGAGTTTTACCACTTAATCATTCTTTACCAGCTATTCTCATGCTAATTCTATATTACCTCCTGCTTCTGGTTTAATCCACCATGGGAAAACCTCATTTTAAAATGATTCTTTGCACTTTAGTGTGAACTTCCTGCAATAAAGCAGGCACTTTCTATGTGAGTTAAGAATTACCTCATGCAAATGTAATAATGCTGAATTTACATTCACAGTTTCAGATAAAGTTAACTTGTAAAATGAGTAAAACCAACAAACAAAATCAACAAACAAAACTACCATGACACAACCTGGAGTTTTCCAAGCAGCACACTACATCTACTTGCTAGCATTGTTCTATAGTCAGAGATGGCTTTGCATTTGCTGAATAGCAGTACAATACCTCTTCCCTGCATCTAGTGATCCAGTACTGAACTATGCAGGCAAGATACAGCACCAGCGTGTTAAGCACGAACACAACAATAAACAACATTCTGCCCAGTTCTTTTGTCAAATCCTCTAGCAACTACCAGCTTTCACGGGAATGAAATCAGTGCAGGCTCCCCTTAGCAATTAAACTTCACACGCAATATAATCACATTCTTTCTCTAAAAGTATACTGGTCAGCAGATACAGCTCAACATCTCAGTCAAGAGATGCTAACTGCTATTATGGCTGTAATATTTCAGGATGCACTCGCCTTCACTACAGACCTTTGCATATTGTGATTTCTACACCAGGTATCTACCTTGGGGTGCTTCTGGAACAAGCAGTAACTTCTAGCTGGTTCTGACAATTTAGGTAAGAATTCTAGCAAAGTTGTGGTTAACCAAAGTTATACAAGTGATGGGCAATCTACCTTCAAACCAACACTTCATGGAGTTTGAAAACACAGAGACTGCAGCTGCAGCTTGTGCGGGGGCACAGTCACTATTCGGGTACTCCCTGTCCTCTCAACTTGTGCCGTTTTCCAATAGTGACTGTAATGGCATGGCCGAACCTACAATAACAACCAACCCCAGAATGCCCTCAGCTGTCACTTCAGACGATTTGTGGTGAGGGAAGCTTTTGCAGTCTACATGTAACTGACAGCCACAAGAAGTTTGCTGGATGAGGAAATACAGTTATTTATTGTTTAAAAGCTGTGTTGGAGCAGAGCTGACTCACAGATCTTAAGACCAGAGGGCACTGTTACCACTGGCTCGTGTGATCCTTCACTTTGCATTGTTTCATTAAACATTCTTAAGTTTCCTGTGCAGGTTTTGCATCAAACCTGTAACTCGTGCTGGGTCTGGGATATGAGCTGGGACCGAGGCCGCGAGGAGCGACGGACGGTCAGCAGCCGTGGGGCTCAGCACTGCTGACCCCGGCCACCACACGCCCGGCTGGAAGGAGCCTCTGGCCTCTGGTTTCGCCTGCGCCAAACCCTGCAGACGCGCCGAGGGCCGGGGCTGCCTCCCGCACCCGGACTACGCCCGGGCCCCGGTGCCGCGCCCGACGCCCCGAGATGGCGGCCGGGGCCGCGCCGACCCGTAGCGCCCAAATGGAGCAGCAGCGGAGCAGTCGTCGGGCGAGAGCGAACCTCGCCGCGCTCAGCGCCGCGGGGCAGCCGGGGCCCGGCCGGGCGGGTCGGCCTGCCGCTACCGTGGGGCCGACGCCTCCGCCGCTACCTGCGAGCCCGGGCCTCGGGCAGGGTTCGCCGGAGATTCCCGCCGGGCCTGGGACGGAGTTACTCACCGCAGCGGCGCTGCCGCGGCCCCGGCTCCAGCTCCGGACAGGTGTTTTCCTCAGCAGGAAGCGGAGCGGGCTGAGGGCCGGAGGGGAGGCTCCATGGCCGGCGGTAGGCAGCTCCGGAGCCGCCGCCAATCACATGCCGGGCAAAGAGGGAACCGGCTGTGGGGCCTTCCCGCCCCGCTCGGCAGCCGCCGCCGGATCCCGCCGTGGCCCCGGGGAGCCCGGCCACTGCCCCCGCCGCTGCGGCCGGCCCTCCCCGAGGCCCGTCGAACCGGGCGCCGGGGGCACGCCGCTTCCCCCGAGTGAGGCGGGGGCCCGAGGAGGGGGCCGGCGCTGGGCCGGGAAGCTCCCCGGGTGCGCGAAACTCCGTCCCCGCCTGGAGGCAGCGGGCAGCCCCGCTGTGGGCCGGCGGCACCCGCTGGTCCGGTACGGCCACATCAACCAGAGTAGGGTTATATCGGCTACAGCGGTAGAGCACCGCGTCCAGGTGTCAGCACAGCCAGCAAAATCTGCCTGGAAGCATCTTCAAGAGGTGATCACTGCACAGAGACCCCAATCGCTGCGGTGCCCGTTGCTGAGCGGTCACCTCGGCAGTGCCAGTAGCCAGATCCAGGGCTGCCCGGCCAGGCCATGCCGGGTGGTGGTGACAGCACGACCAGCCCCATGCACTAAGGCAAAGACAAAGCTGGTCTGTTTAAGCTATCCTCAAACAACCCTGGAGACAGCAGGCTGCTCTAGCTCGCAGCGGCCTTTTCCTTCAGAAAGATTTTCATGCTGTCTGATCAAATGTCTGCTTTTACAGGCTGAGCCTCTTACTTGTCTTTTTTCTGCAGCTGCATTTTGTTCGAAGGTGCTGTTTTCATTTCTCTTCCTACTATTTTCCCATCTCCAGACTAGGCAGTCCTACTCTCTCCTTTTAGATCATGTTCCTTAAATGTCCTTTGACTTCTGTATCTCGCCTCCGGGTTCTTGCCAAATGGACCACACTGTTTTTGGAAGGCACTGTACAAAACTGGACATAGTAGTACTCCAGCTTGAGCTTTGCCAAGGCTGCCCACAGCAGGAGGATTAATTCATCAGCCTTACAGTGCCAGGGCTCCAAATGCAGTTCAGGCACAATCATTCACATCATCCAATTCAAACAAACAGCTCCCCCTCACCACTCTTTCCCCATCCTGACTGCTGGCTATTTGGCTTTGAATGGAGCTGAGTGTTTGTATCCCTGCAGATCTTTTTTGGAATGAACAGCGAAAGTTCTTCCATTACTATGCTGAGACCTTTTTTGACCTTGATCTTGCAATGAGATTCACAGGTGAACTCTTGTACAGCGCAGAGCCCACATGCTCGCTCTGAAAGCCATGCTGACATAAGGTTACATCTTCAGGGAATGCTCTACAAGACCATAGGCTGCCTCAAAGATTATAAAAATGAACTGGATTTTTCTAAGGAACACATTATTAACTTCCATAGAAGAAAAAATATCAGAAGAAAGTAACAAGTTTGTTACACATACAAGTGCTAGTGTAGTAAATTGGATAATTGTCATTACAGCAGTAGGGTGCTTTTGAGTTAAACATGACAACATTAAGAATCACAATACCAGCCTGAAGCAGAAAGTAATTGAGCAACTATTGAGTAGACATGGAGTTTCAAAATGAGTATACATACACTGAACTGTGAGTATAAGAAATCATAACTCTGGACTGGCCTCAAGCTGCCCTTTTTACAAAGATGAAAGCAAATTAAAAACCTTAAACAACCTTTGTGTGATGTGTCTGCAGCATAGGGGAAACACAGTGAAGACTCACTCACTCCATGCTTGGTTTTGCTTGATATAATGAGTAATACCGGTCAAAGAAGTTCAGCTTTGCCCAGCATGTGTATTACTGAATGCTTTAAAAGAGATTAAAAAACCTTATCAAAATAGAAAGCCTTTTTTTGTTGTTGTTGGCTGGATCCCCAGATGCATCACTCCAGGAACACAAGTGTAGCCAGTTTGGCAACTAATCCTGTTAAAATCCATGGACTTTTTTTGGAGATGCACAAACACACGGAGATTTGAGCAGCTAAATAAAAAAAGACTGTCATTTGTCAAAAGACAATTATAGAGGGAATAATTTACAGCCGGAGCAGATGACACCTTTCACACTGACTTTAGCTAGAACTGCATGGAATATTTTTTAAATAGCTGTAAGTCAGTATAATGTTATTTGCCGTGAAAGAGTAAATTACTTTGTGTATTATTATTTGAGAAAATCAGGTAAACTGAAAATCTTGGTCTTTTCAGGATTTAGTAAGTTAATAAAATATTACAAGTTTGCAGTTAATCTTCAGCTCCGCTATATACAGCACAATTTGCTTTATCACCTTTTCTGGCAAATCACGTAATTCAAACTTTCCTATTGCCAAAGATGCTCTCTTTATAGGTTGCATATTCTTTCGAAATACACATTTTAACATTATTTTATTCCTGCTGATTTCCAAACATGACTCAACCTCTTTCCCATAAGTTATCTGTTGGTCTTTTTTTTTTTTTCCAGTCAAGAACAGCCTGTAAAATAATTTGAAATGCACATTTTACCATATTAAAAAAGGAACTTTAAAATTAGAGTCAGGAATATCATAGCTTAATGAAGGAAGGTGAAGAACACAATTTGATATTTAAATGAAGCTGATTTAATCAAAATTAGTCATGCAAAGAAGCAATCATTTTGCTAATATAATCTTGTGGCTGCAGTCAAAATGCAATTATTTCCTTTATCTTTCAGCTGCAATAAAAATATGACAAGGAATTGCTGTCATGATCTTAAATGGGAGTTTTGGAGGTTGGAAAAAAATGTAAGATGGTATCTTTTGTGTCCTCTGCACAGTCAAACATCAGGTTTTATATTGTTTTATGGAGAACTGCAATAAAGAGTAACAACCACATTAAATGCTCAGCAACAACTTTATATACTGACATATGCTGGAACTGGATGTAAATGTTGTCATTGACAGATGGTTCATTGCAAGTTAGTAAATAGTATCTAATAGTTTGGGTTGGTTTTTATTTTCTGCATTGCCAGCAGAGAAAAAAAAAAAAAGCAGAAGATTTATAGGTCTTGTACCAACAAAGCCAGAGCCTGCGTGCCTAATCCCAGCAATAGTTACATTCAGTTCTGTAATTGCTTCTTTATGTAAAGAAAATGAAAAAAACTCCAAATACCAAAATTAAACAGTGTGGGACACATGGTGCTTCCTGATGGAAGGGAAGGTAACTTTCTCCTTTCTTGCAGAATCTATAAGTTAGAATTTTCTAATTGAGTTGTAAGCATTTTATGAAGCATTCAGTGCAGGACTAAAAAATAAACTGCCAGAATCCCTTTACTTTACAGCTCTGCTCTGAAAATTGATCATGTAAATACGCAGTCAGTTGCATTAACATCATTGCAGTTGCTTTGGCCATATGCACGATCATATGGTAACTTTGGTATCAAAAAGGAAGGTTTTTTTCTTGCTATAACTTGTCAACAAGAAGAGGAGGAGGGAGCTAGATTTTAGTTTGGCTTTTGCATCAAGTATGGTAGCTGCTTGTGTAATGGATATAAGTGATAGGTAAGTTTTGCCTGCAGACCTGTCCTCCATTCACAGGAAAAGGCAGCCCACCTCTTTTTACACTGGTTCTGGGTCATTGTTTGGAGTAGAAGGCCCTGGCAAACTGGAAGGAGATCCAGAGGAATAAATTAAGGGTGGGCTGTTGCTGTATCCTTCTGAAGGGATGTCAGCGGGCAGTTAAGATGTCTGTAAAATGTATCCTATGTGAGCTTGGGCTCCCAGGGAGAGGTGTCCAGGGGAAACTTTTAGAATCTGCTTAAGATCTGGGCATGAAATTAGCCTTATGTCCTGATCCAGAATGATCTTTGAACCTCTGTAGGCACAGCAGAGTCAGGAAAGCTCTAACAAAAGAGCAATGTTTGCCTATTTCTACTCCCTTCTCCTCCAAGAAATACCCACTCTTCCTTTTTCTCTTGCTAGGTCAGTGCTCCTGGTGATCCAAGGTTCTACACAAAATCTCTCACTTCAAACATCTAAAACTTTCAAAACAGGAAACAGCAGGTGTTCTGAGCAGCCTTCTGAAATACATCTGCTGAAGGATTTGTCTCACATTTTACTGATTTAGGTTCTTCCAAATAAGTATTTAAAGCACAGGGGTGGGAGTGCAAGGTGTTTCCTCTGTGTCACATATGCACACACATCAGCTGAGATGTAAACGCACATAATACCTCTTACTGGCATGAATACATATTTTTGTCTGCACATATGTGTATGAGTTTGTCAGAGAGAGATGCACCCCTCATGGTAGCAGAGTGTGTGTAAACAGATCTTTAAGACCACTGGTTATTCATAAGGGATGGGGAAAGTCCTGAGTTTTTATGGCTCCTGTCAGAGATCTCAGTATTAGGTGATGATGCAATATTGCATCATCTTGTGGTGTTGGAACTTGACAGAGGAAATGAAAAAGGTCAGAAATAGAAATGTAAAGAAAAATAGTTCACACTTCCAACAAGGCCTCTAGTCTAGTAGCATTATATTAAGTACTCCTAAATATAACATATGGATAGTCTCAGTCTCTGAAAGTTTCTGACTTTAGAAATAATTAATCTAATTTGCTGCCAAGAGACTACATTACAAGGTTTCTCTAGACAAGCTCTCTGAACTGTGTTAGTGTGTTATCTTACTGTCCTGATATTTATTACTCTGAATCTTTGAAAATTTGCTCAGCTGCATACTTGTTTGTTGATGCTTCCTCCTGCCTGTGAGGACATGAATATATTTGCATTGCACAGGAGTTATGCAAGGATTGACTTTTATCAGAGGATTTCTGTATTTTTTGTTGTTGTAAATGTGCAATGTAAAATGCTTTCCCTTTAAACTACCTCACTGCCTCTGTCTGTATATTGACTCACTGCCTCTGTCTGTATATTGAAGTAACATATCCTTCATACACAAAAGGCTTACCAGAATTCCAGGCACCCTGCAGGTTCATTGACCTGCTGTCACAATACTCATGAGTACTAAAAAGATATTCAAGTTATGTTTGTTCCAAGTTATATTCAAGATACATTTGTTCCACAGAGTTTAGTTGAATACAAAATCAGGTACCAAGAAAGCTCTTTTCCAGCCTGCTGTTTTCTGGAAACACACCCTTAACCTTCTCCAACAGCTTCAACAGAAGATCACTGCATTTGGTTATTTTGGTTTTTTTTAACTGAATAAGAGGATTTCATTCCAAAGCACTGGATTGCTTATATGAAGACCCTGCCAGCAGGTCTCTTTCTTTCAGGGGAGGCTGGGATTCTGCCTGGGTGCTGGGGAACCTATTGGGGTGCTGGGATGGCTTCTGTGGCAGCACTTCATACACACTAGACAGTACTTCATCGTAGTGGTAACTTTGCTAAATAAACACCTATCCTCACATTGGAATATAGAGCTTCTGTCTTTACAGACAAATAAAAGCCCTTGAGCCAGCCAGCACAACCACAATGACTAAAAAGCCAGATTCAGACCTGGAACTTTCTGTATTTGTTTCCTAGAAATTAAAAGATAAGAAAAGCTGGGAACCAGTGGGATGGGAAGTGTCAACCCTTACACACAAAAGGAGGGCAGCTTTATTCTATGGATATGAGTGATTCATCACATGGCAGTCTGGTCTGTATAGATGGTCCTCCATTGTCTATGTCTGCTAGGGATGGTTAAAGACAAACCATAGAATCATAGAATAGTTAGGGTTGGAAAGGACCTTAAGATCATCTAGTTCCAACCCCCCTGCCATAAGCAGGGACACCTCACACTAAACCATGCCACCCAAGGCTTCGTCTAACCTGGCCTTGAACACTGCCAGAGATGGAGCATTGCCCAGATCAAACAGCTGGTATTGACAGACTTCCTGTGTATTTTAGGATTCTCTGAGTGATCAACACAAATACTACATTACTTAAAAAATGCATGTCCCCCTATTTTTCTGCCTTCAGTGGAAAGGTAGGATGCTCCAGCAACCTTTTGTGAAGCGTCTTTTTCATTCTACAACACCAAGGAGAGGACATGGTAGCTAAGCCCAATTGGGCAAGAATATCCTGGTCCTTTGTGTAAGGCAGTAACCGCTGCAAAGTGTTGGTCAGAGCCTGTGCTCCACATGCTCCTTGTGCCCAGGAAAGCTCTGCTTTATTCTCCCCTGATCTGCAATTCTGCACCCCAAAGCCCAAAGTGAATGTAGCAATATCTGCACTGTAATTCTGCAAGTCATGCCATCTCAGGTATCATGCAGATAGGTGTGATAGAAACTTTTAATGTCTCTTATTTTTGCAGTTAAAATGTGTCAGATGGCCAGATCATGCTTTCCAGAGCATGTAGGACACAGTGATCCCAAGTACTTTTTGTCAGACTGATGTACCTCCAGGCTTTGTTAAGCCAGCTTGCCTGCAGGCAGCTATATGTCTGAAAACAGGCAGGACGTGGAGTTAGATATCTTTATAGTTGTTCCTCTGGTTGTCTACTAGCTACTGAACAGATGTGGCCCACAACAGTAATCTTTTGAACAACATTAAGACTCTCTTTGATGAATTTCAGAAGCTATGGGAACTCTTCCTAAATTCACATAATGAGGCAGACATGCAGGAGCCTTGTGTTTTATCACATCAGGGAGCAGTTGTTCTTCTCTGGGAAGCTGATGTTCTTTCCCAGTAATGTGCCTCCAATAACAAAATGCTTTTGCTTAGATGGTGTGATTTTCTTCCTTGGACAGTGTACTTACTAGATAGACCAAATGCTGTGTCTTTCCATATTACCACAGTACCCCAAAAATGTCTGGTAGGTTGAAAAGAATAAGGATATAGAGATGAAGGACGCAAGGAGGGTATTCCCTTTCTGATCTAAGATGAGCTAAAATACTCCAGATGGTTTTGAGACTGCTCATGGATTCCATTAAAGAGAAGAAAACATGCATGGAAGGTGAATCACTGCTATGTCCAGCAGAGGACACCATAGAGGAATGATTGATGTTCGGGATGTGTAACAAACCAAAATGAATGCGGGTGACTTGGAAGGCAGTGTTTTGAAACTCCCTCAAGAGGTAATTCCCCTGATGGGCCACAGAAGGCTACATAGCATAGATGGTTTAGGCACAAAAGTTGCTGGTACTGAGATAGCAGGTACTGCAGGACCTGCCCAGAGGAGTGGCTGCAGATGTGGTAGGAAGCCTGTCTTCACAAACAAGGATGGCAAGTTCTGGATCAGTGCCACAGAGCTGGCTCTGAGGAAGGGTGATCTGCTGGCACAAGGCTACATGGTCCCTTGGGTGTCAGCACATGTACAAAGGATGGTGCTTCTCAGACTTCTGTCCCATCAAAAAGTGAAACTCCTGTATCTTGTCAGGCTGAGCACTGGAGGTGGCAGCCACTCTCTGCTTTTCCTTAGTTTTGACTCTGTTCCAAGTAATCAGCATAGTTGTACATGGAAGGGACCTTTGAAAATGTGCTGCCGGGAGTTCAAGATTTGAAGGTTAGCATCCAAGAAGGTGTTAATAAGGGGGAGCAGCCCAGAAGGCTTGACTGAGACATGCTCAATACATGAATTGCCTGTGCTAATAACTCAGAAAAGAACACTGTTGGTTGATAAACAGCAAGATACTCAGGACAGTGTCCATCTGAGAAGAGCAAAGGCACATCGAAAGCTGACTAATCTGAAATGCCAGATTTGGCTTGCAAGATGCTCCAGCACCAGAAAAGTGAGTACTATCAATTAAACACACCAAAACTTAGAATCATAGAATCATAAAATAGTTAGGGTTGGAAGAGACCTTAAGATCATCTAGTTCCAACCCCCCTGCCATAGGCAGGGACACCTCACACTAAACTGTGTCACCAAAGGCTCTGTCCAACCTGGCCTTCAACACCGCCAGGAATGGAGCATTCACAACTTCCTTGGGCAACCCATTCCAGTGCCTCACCACC
>NDXB01014667.1:0-48752 GCA_002631895.1 Agapornis roseicollis
TCCAGAGGAGGCCACGAGGATGATCAGGGACTGGAGCAGCTCCCATACAAAGACAGGCTGGGAGAGTTGGGGCTGTTCAGCCTGGAGAAGGGAAGGCTGCTTGGAGACCTCAGAGCAGCCTTCCAGTATCTGAAGGGGGCCTATAGGGATGCTGGAGAGGGGCTCTTCATTAGGGACTGTAGTGACAGGACAAGGGGTAACGGGTTCAAACTGGATATAAGGAAGAAGTTCTTTAATGTTAGGGTGCTGAGGCACTGGAATGGGTTGGCCAGGGAGGTTGTGAGTGCTTCATCCCTGGCAGTGTTCAAGGCCAGATTGGATGAAGCCTTGGGTGCCATGGTTTAGTGTGAGGTGTCCCTGCTTATGGCAGGGGGGTTGGAACTGGATGACTTTAAGGTCCTTTCCAACCCGAACTGTTCCATGATTCTATGACTTGTCAAGGAAGTGTTAAAGGTACTGTCAGGTGGTTGGGCTTCTACTTCCTCCTGCCCTGTCCAAAACAGATGTAAAAATTGAACCAAGAGAAGAATGCTCATTTAAAGGCTTCACACATTGTCCCTACCAGAAAAAGAAGTGCTAGGAATGCAACTGAATACAGCCCCTACACAACAAGCACCCAGAAATACTGAGCCAAGCTCCCTCAGTTGGAATCCTTGTGTTTTTAGGAATCACGAAGAAAACACAAAGTGTAGATTAAAAATAATATTTTCCATGCACTATGGAGACCCCCTTAACTCTGACCTTGCTGCAGAAACTGAGCTGAGGCTCCAGTGGACTGAGCAAGGAGCACAGAATGGGGGAGCAAGGTGTCTGAAAAGTGGCCTTCAGATGGGGATGTCAGCTGTGGTTGCAATAGCGCTGAGTTTTCTTACCCAAGTCTAGGCATGTTGCTCATAACAGGAGAAAAAGCTGAGAAAATAAATGAAGATAAGCTTTTCTTTTAAAGTATTATTTCATGTGAGGAGCAAGTGAGTCACTGCTGTAATAGGACCGATAAGGACTATGACTGTAGACATAAGGACACTGAAAGGGAATATTAGCTCTTTTAATTGATACTGGAAAGCAGAAAACAGACTTGATGCTGTGTCATGCAGAAAACCTGGGAATCCACCTTGTATGTTGGAGCCATTAATTATTGCCTAATTAGAGCAAGGAGAACTTGCAGGATATGTGACAGCAGTTAATGGCTGCTTCTCCTGAGAGACATGGATCTGGGTACAGAAATAGCAAGTCCCCTACACACAGGGCAGCTGACTCTCTTGCCTGATCAAGTGTGTTTATGGGCAGGGTGTATGTTCACATGATGGAGCCACATGAACATCCTTGTGCCAACACCAGTCCCAGTGAATGTTTTAGCAAAGTTAAGGAGAAAAGGAAGTGACTTATGGGAGAAGCCCTGGTGCTGGCACTCAACATATCCCCACAGAGGACTGGGTTCAGACCCAGTCCTGCTCAGCTCTCAGCAATGGCACAAGAGAAATTCCTTTCCATATTCTCATTGTGCTTATACTGGTGCCTCCCAGGCCTGGGCTGAGAACAGTGGGTGATGCTGGCCAGCGTGGACATTGAAGAGGCACAGAGGGCTGTTGCAGAGGCAAATTGTTGGGCCCCAGGGGCCAGGCATTACATGGAGAAATGGCTACATTGGCCACTTCACATCTTTTATCATTTGGCAGCAATGTTGCTGTGACAATTGAAACTAAAGATCAGATAAAGCCTGCAAGAGCCAACAAGCCAGTCTTTCATTTGGAGTCAGCTACAGCTGTTCTCTAAGCCCCAATGTATAAAGACCGTTTGGATTGTGACCTCGTCAACAAGGTGAAACAAATATTTCTTGATATTCATCAAAACCCATTAATATAAAGCAGGTTATCTCTTGTGCAAAAGTCTGACATTGGAGTTATGACAAAGCTTTGATTTACTTTTTTGGACTACTCTGTATACTTTCCAGTGCTCTCTAGAATAAGAAGGTAAAGGTGGCTTTGTCACACCTGCACTGTCTCTAGCCATCACTTTTATCCCCTTAACAGATGTGTTTGAAAACTATGGTGTGTCCTAACGCCATGTCTCCTGTTGACAAGCTTACACAACTTGGATCATGACATTCAGTCCTGTCTGAATCTGTTCACAAGTGTCTACGCAGTTCTTGCTCTGTAGAGATCCATTCCTTCCCTGCAGTTCACTCTGCTGTCTCATTCATGAAGACCAAGCACTCCTCTTCCAGCCTGGCATCACAAGCCAAGCTTTTCACCTCCTTCTGGAGAACAGGTTCTTCATACCCGTTTGTTGCTCTTGCTCCAGTTTCTACTCACCTTTTTGGACTGCAGCTGTACACAGTGTTTCAGATGAGGTTTGATCAACAGCTTGTTCTGCAACATTAACATGCAAACCTCTGTGGAAACACTTTGTTACTGCCTCACATCTGTCAGGCTTTTCATTTATGTCGCGATAGTGGCAATACAATGACAGTGTTCAAGTATTTCTCTACCTCTCTCACTTCCAGTTGGAAGCTCTATAATATAGCAAGATTCTGGTACTGAGCCCACAGATGCAAAACCCAAAGACTTACTTGGGAATTTCATTACATTTCTGTTGAGTCCTAAAATTCTTCAGATTCTTTGGGTACTCCACGAACCACCCTCCCCTTGCAGGGATTCCATGATCTCCTATCTGCTTCTCTGCCAAGGTAGAAGATCAGCTTGGTCTGCTCCAGGATTGAGACCTGAAACTTCACCACTCCTGTTTCCAAGCTCAGTGGCTCCCCTTTCAGCACAATGTTTGTGTTTTTTTCCAGTTGATTCCTTAGCTCCTTAAAATTTTTGAGCTAATCCCCATGTTTTCCAGATTAAACAGTAATTTCCCAGGAGGCACCAAATACTGATGCCTGTACAGATGAGATCTGCGTTTCCTTTGCCTATAGCATCTGGACTCTAACTGAAGGAGAGCGCTGTGTTAGTCTGTCTGGAGCTGTCTTGGATAAATAGGTGTCCCTTTTCCTCCTAGTCTCTACCTTCACTTCTCTCATCTTTCATTTAAAACTTGTTTTAAACTGACTGCCACGTACCATAGGGGTCAAGTGGGATTGTTCCTTCGGTTCAGCACAGAAATTCCCTGTATTAAGTGCTCTGATCCAGGCTTTCTAAAGATCTCCTTAAAAAAATCTTAAGAAGATTGTAGGTCTTCTTGTGAAGATCTGCAATTGGTATCCAGTGTTCATGCTAGAAAACTGCTAAAACCCACGTTCAAATCCACTCAGATACCCTCTCTCCCTGTGGCAGCTTTGCAATGGGATAGATGGTTACAGATGAGCTTATCTGTGAGGAAAATTCGTTCACTGATAGCTTTGAAAAATTAGGAACCATCATCTGAAGACTCTGAAATGAGCAGCAGTTTTCCAGTACGGTGCTTAAACTAAACATGCCTCTACTTAAATCACATCCACATTGTCTTGTGTTGGACACAGTCTCCAGGAGAATACACAGCATGTCGGCACAGGGAGGGCAGCACACACAGCTGGCCAGGAATCAGCCTCTGGCCTTTGCTGGTATTGTGCTCTATATATGATATTTATTAGCAGTACCAGGGGAAGATTAAGTTCAGGTACAGTGACCATGACTGTGTAATTTTAATAGACTCGGAATTTCAGTTTTCCCTGCTTAAAGTATTTGAAATCACACTTTAACTTTACAGTCAAGAGATTTCTACAGCCACAGAGTGCAAAACAGGATTAGATTATTATTGCATGTTTACTGAGCCTTGCAGTCTCCGAACCACAAAACAGGGACCAAATCCACTTTTGTCACGGGACATCGTCTTCTTATTTCCATATTTTCCAAGGGAAAGAAACAGTATTTGAGGCAGACGGTGTGACAGTCTCCCTGCAAAGGGCTCCGCAGCTGGATGTCTGGGGCTCTATCCCAAGGGATAGAGCTGTGGGCATTTTCATCCCGCACATTGGCGCCTGTTGGATGGCCCCACTCAAAAAGGCTTCGCTTTCGGAAGAGCGCTCATTGCCTTTGGACCACTAGAGGGAGGTGCCTGTGCTGATGGGAGCTCCGCAGCCCAGCAAGCGCTGAGACTTTAAAGCGTTTGTAGATAACATGCAAACATCAAAAGGGAACTTGAGTCTGTGTTACAGGGCTGACAAATGGCAAATGCAATATAAAGTAAAAGCTGTCAACTAACAAATGTGCTGCTGAGGGTACGGAGAGCTATCGAAGGAATCACATGGGAAGGGAAGGGAAGGCTGTGGGTGCAGCTCTGCTGCTGGGTGACGGTGGGGAGGGAGCTGGGGGTGAGCATGCCACACAAGCAGATGGGAAGGAAGATTTTAAGCAGAAAAGATGCCAAATCCACAGCAATTGCTCTGTAAATCCCACTCTCTGACAGGTGTCTGGTCTTGAGCATCAAGAGCCCTCCAAACACCGGGCTTTTTCCTGCCTGTATTCCCAGAAACATCACAGCAAAGCTGCAGGCTGGCTCATGGGGCAGAGGAGGAGCTATGGGATAGCTGCGGGGCTGTGTTAACTTGAGTGAGCAAATGGGCTATTGGCCCAAGTCTGGTTTAATCCCATTTTGGGACAGAGGAAGAACCTCACTCAGCAGCAGGTGCAGAAAATGATTGCATTTCTCCAGCCTCGAGCACAGCAAAGCTGGGAAAGAGGAGGAGAAAAGGGGGCTGCAGAGAGATGGGCCAAGGAGAACTTGTTCTTATGGAGAGCAAGTCTCGCATTCCAAAACTGCTGTGGGTAACTTGCTGTGGCATCTGCCCCCAGTCGTATCAAACTGTACGTATTCATCATTAATCTACCTGTTCATGTACCTGACCCCCCTGGCATGGGACCGTCTTTGTCACCGTGCACACCCTGTGTGTGCAGGGAGGGAAATGTGCTGCTGCTGGCGCAGGCTGCTGCTGCATCCATCCAAGCATCCCAGCCTTTCCTTGTCTGTCTCTGTTATGGGCCATGTACAGCAATTAGCAGCTCAGACTTCTGACTGTTTCCTGCTTTTTGCTTTTTCTTTCATATATTATTCATTTTTCCTACTTGTATTAGATGTTTGCAAGTCTTCCTCCTTTGAGCTGTGAAGAGAGCATTGGGCTTGAAATGCTTGATGGTGGTGACACCTTGGGTTTTTTATGCTAGTGTTTGCTTGAGCAATTTTGTGTATGAAAGTGGAATTGATGAGGCAGGAAGAGAGGGGTGGGATATGTGAACCAAGCTGCATCCCTGCCGCGAGCACTCCTGTATCCCACTAAGAAACAGTCCTGGCGGAAGCTCATAACCTGCTCCATGCCAGGCTCTTTCTCATCCCATCCCATCCCAGGGTCTACCTCAGAGATGCTGAGGCAGAATGAGGCTTGGATGCTTTTAGGTGGTAAATAATTTTTTGTATACTTTCTTCAAGGTATCTCTCCTATAAATATGTAATGCAAAATACCCTGCCTCTGTTCACCCAAATACAAGAGACTGAGCTCTCTGTCCTGTGGCACTGAATTAATTTGTTTATTGCTTCTAAGAAGGTGCATCTAGCTCCTGCAAGATTCTTGTATCTATTCCCCAAAAAACTGTTAACAAAAAATGATAAATAATATCTATATATTTTAAACCATTTTAGCAAGAGAGCATACACTAACTCGCCCCATCGCGTTTCCCAAAACCTCAGGTGAGCATGCACTTCTATCAGCACCCAAAATGAGCTGGGGTGAAGTATTTCCTGGAGAAGGTTGATAGATAGGCAGCATTTCAAGACAGAATGGCTGAGAAGCACGTTTCCAGACTCCAAAGCCAAAGCTAAGGTGATATGGGAAGGAATATTAACAGCATAGACTCCAATATAACTTCTATTTGGAAACTGCCAGGAAGTGATTTAAAAATGCGCCATCTAAAAAGATGTTTGCCTTTCAGCATTTAAACAATGAATTTAAATTCAGTTCACACAGCAACAATGTTGTTTGAACACAGGACCTGGCATTTATTTCACCTGGAGTAGCAAGTGCTGAGCTCTGGTGAAAGCAGGGACTCAAGAGCAGAGCTGTCCACAGTTGTATTAAAACCCCTTGTTCTCAAGCCTCTGAAACATGCTACGTGAGTTTTGAAGGGCCTGCTTCCAGTGCTAGACATATTCAATATTGCTGTAAAACCTGATTAAGGCCCAAGCATCAGCGTCCTGCTCTTTCAAACAGAGGCTGACAGAGAACAGAAGACTGTGTCAAACAATTCTGAGGAAGGATGGGGCAATTCCTGCTCTTGTCAGGTGAAGAAAAGCCCCTGAAAAAGATTTCAGCACATTTTAGGCAAAGAATGGGAAAGCAGAGCTGGAGACCTTGTCTTTTTTTCAAGAAGAACCAAAGCAAATTGCTGCAAATGACTCCTCCGTGTAATGCTTAATTTGATCAAAGCAGAGAAAGAGCAGCCTTCACTCAAGTATTTGCCTTCAGTAGTTGTACTGATGATACTTTGCTCTTACAACTGTCCTTGCATGATATTGGAAGTGACAATATACTTATACATGATTTTAGTGGCACCAGTGTTTTATCATATCAGAGGAGTGGGTTTATCCATCCTTACTAAGACCTTTGCTAATGCATTCAGGTCTGGTGGACTCAGTTTTGTGTTCCCAAAACCTACCCCAGGAAGAACTGATCTTTAGAGACAGGTATGGAGAAATGCAACAAGTCAGTCCCATCCCACTGAAGAGAGGAACATCCAGAGGGAGTTTGCTTTGGTCAGATCTGTCCTGAAGGAATAATTATTTCAAAGTGGATCAAACCATGCCATGCGGGATGGGCTCACATGCAAGACCAGGAATTCTTTGTGATCCCACGGAGATTCAGACCTGTGGGGTAGCATTTTTACAGTGATGGGACTGGCTGGGGCTATCCGGCCGGTTTTGGAGCAGCAAATCTCAGCGGGTTTGGAGGGAGATCATTTTTATATCTACCACTTGTCCAGATGCATTTTATTACAGTTGCTTTGCAGCTGTGTAGGAATTTTAAGCAGGATGGAGACGGGAAGGACCTGGCAGTGATAATTAATGTGGGAGCTGGGACTCATCTGTGTGAGAAAACAATAACAAAGTTAAAGCATTTCAGCTCCGTCTGCAGCAATCTGCAGGCTTGGGATAATTCTGTTAAAAAGCCTAAAATGTCTTTAGCAATAGATGGTCTTTGTCATTGTATCCACCACGTAAGAACCTAGGAGGAGAAAAAGCTGTCTTCAAATAAACCAAATTAAAGTCTATGTTTGCTTTTCTGATGGAAAACAGAAATGAGACCAAGAAGAAAAGTTGGGTGTTTAAAAGGATGCTGTGACAGAGGGCAGAGGTGGGGCAACTGATGAGGAGTGAGCCTGGGCATCACAGGTTTGGTCTTTGCTCTGCTTGATGGGTCCTGCACTGACCAAACAGGTTCCTGACCTGTTGGGGTTGTACCCATGTAAAGAGACATTATTTGACCTTCAGCCTGGTGCAGGAGGTTTTGCACCTGCTTCCCCCCATCTGTATAACGATAGCTAGTGAGATGGGGAAGGCCAGCAACAACTCAGCCCTGAAAGTCTTCAAACCAGAGCAGTAGCTCAGCACCAGGGGGATTCAAAAGCCACTTTCCCATCATTAGGAGAAACCTGGGGGTGGGGGAAATCCGCCTTTAATAAAGGCTTGGTTTGAGGCATGGCACAGGTCCATTGAGCTCCAATGAGCAAGTAAGAGGGCACGAATGAAGAAGCCCAAATCTTTAAATAATAACCATCACCAGGGTTTTGTACCTGGTAGAGACGTGCCTGGAACTACAGGAACAGCTCCAGGGAGCTGCAAGGTGTACCAAAAAAATTACATTAGAATCTGTCCAAATTGGAATAATTTACAGAGAGTTAAAAAAGGGTGTTCAAGAATAGACTTGTTCTGAATGTCTCCATGCTGATTTCACTGCCTCCAAATGTGAGGTACAGGTATTTGCGGCGTTATAAGTAGGTCAGTTATTTTTGTCACTCATTATTACTTGTGAAAAATGAGTGTAGCAAACGCACTAACACGCTGTAGCAGCTGAATTTGGGACGCAGCATTTCTTTTACACAGTTTTAGGATATGTCTAAATGACACGAATTCCTGATTGCAACGTAGCAGGCAATTATTTCCAAAGACCAGCATACCGGGCCACGCCATATGAAACCCCATTCTGGAATCACAAAACTGCCATTGGAAATACCTGTGTCAGTCAGCTGCACCGCACTTCTCATAGCAGCTGCATGCACCTTGCTGAAGCTTGGTGAGCTTGGGTCTCATCTGAGCCACAAGGTTATTTCTTTTGCAGTTATTCACAGGTACGTGTTCAGCCATACACAGCACACAGCACGGTACTCCTGGCAGGGCATCCATAGTGTCATGGTAAGGTACATCTCCTCCTGCTTTCGAAGTCAACACTGGCTGCCTCTATGGTCAGCAGAGAGACTTGGGCACCCTTAAAGGAGAATACACCTTGTCTGGAGGTTTTCTCTCTCTTTGGACTTAAGATGGAGATGGGCATCTTAGACAATGATGTTAGATGAGATGACTCCAGAGTCTACTAACATCAACAGGGATATTCCCACCAGCTGACAGGCACCTTTTGTGTCACTCTTTACAAAACCAAGCTCAAGCAGCAATGTCCAGGAACAATTCCTGAATGTCCATCAACTGCAGAGCCTCAGTTACAGTTAGAAAATCATGGAATCATAGAACAGTTTGGGTTGGAAAGGACCTTAAGATCATCCAGTTCCAACCCCCCTGCCATAAGCAGGGACACCTCACACTAAACCATGGCACCCAAGGCTTCATCAACCTGGCCTTGAACACACTGCCAGGGATGAAGCACTCACAACCTCCCTGGCCAACCCATTCCAGTGCCTCAGCACCCTCACAGCAAAGAATTTCTTCCTTAGATCCAATCTAAACCTCTCCTGTTTAAGTTTGAACCCGTTACCCCTTGTCCTATCACTACAGTCCCTAAAAATGCATGCACACCTTTAAAGTAGGGGTACAGAGGCTGGGGACAGGTCTTGGAAGAGCCCTAAGCTGGTGGCACAGATGAGCATTTTGNCTCAGCACCCGCAAAGAATTTCTTCCTTAGATCCAATCTAAACCTCTCCTGTTTAAGTTTGAACCCGTTACCCCTTGTCCTATCACTACAGTCCCTAAAAATGCATGCACACCTTTAAAGTAGGGGTACAGAGGCTGGGGACAGGTCTTGGAAGAGCCCTAAGCTGGTGGCACAGATGAGCATTTTGGGTAGATGAGGTGCAACCAAAGGCTCATCACCCTTGCACTGATGGACTGTAAAGAAATGAAGGCTGAACTTCTGAAGAGCAGATGGGGACACAAGAGCTTGCAGGACTGTCCCTAAGGTGTGTGGATGGTCACAGGGGAAAAATGAACTTCCAGGCGAGTGGCATGTTGAGCTGGGTGCCTGGGTAGGGTCACATTAAAATGACAGCCAGGCAGATTTCAGGATAAATCAGCTCTTTTTGGAAAGCTGCTGAATGTGCCGACTCATGCTCTTTGTTCCTGCTTCTTTGCATATGGAAGGTCATCTTCCAATATCCCTGCTTTTAAAGGGAAACTGCCTCTGCATGCTCACAGTCAGAGCATCTTTTTGCTCCTTTCTATTTTTGCTTGTTTGGGATTTTTTTTGTTAATTTTCTCTTCTTCTAAAATACAATGGATGACAAATACGTGTCTATTGGGTTAGAGAGCTGCCTCTTGCTCTCTGACTGCATTTGCTTCCAGCATTGCCAACTGTGGCTGATGGGAAGGTCAGGTTGACCCCGCTGAGCTTCAGTGGGGTTTCCCTCCTGGTTTTGGGGTGGAGGGAAGATGCATTCTTGCCCTGATGCCTCAGTTTGCACTCACAAATGTCAGCAGCACTGTGGAGGTTGTGCCAGTGTTTCTGCTGACACAGTGGCCACCGGTCCCTGGAGTTCAAAAGGAAAGGTTGGATATTTTCCAGGTTAAAAAAAAGGAGAAGATTTTTCTACTTCTTGCACTGCAGATTCTGCTCAAATTGTGGCCTCGAGGCTGAATTGTGACACTGAGTCCCCACAGTGACCATCTATTGCATTTCCTTGCACTATTTTTAAACTTAATGCAATTGAACCTCATAGAATATTCTTCGGTGTTTCAAATATTGAAACAACGAATTGGAAAATCACTTCTTTCCTCCAGACCATTTGCCATCACCTCACCTACTCCCCACCTCGTTTTTTTGTCTCCTTCAAAACCTAATGCTCCCCATCTTTGAAGTCTGTCTTCACAAGAGCACCCTTCTCTTTCCGCAATACCTGTTTTAAGATGGAGTTCTGCTATTCCGAGGTGCCCAAGGGTGACCCTCAAAGATATTTAAGCATTTAAATTCCACAGAAATTGAAGGGAATGAGCTTTCTAAATGCTTTTGAAAAGCTGGGGCTTGTACTTCTACATTTGAAAGCCCAGCTCTAAGAGGACTGAATGCAGCCCCGGGGATGTCGTGCAGACAATCTGGGCAACAGTTTTAGGATATCCTTTGGGTTTATTTTTCTCCATTTGTTCAGAAAACAAAAATCAGATAAAAGGCATTTATAGAAAATTGTTGAGTCCGTTTGGATGTGAATCCCGAATTTCCTTCTGAGTGTGCCCAAATAACACTTTGAAGCATTCCCTGATCTAAAAACCAGGGAATTTGATCAAACCCAGAGAAACCACACTCAGAATGATAGCTGATACTCACCAGCAAACAGTGCATTTGGTGTTCAAGTAAACACTTGTGAGCAGTTGTGAGCACTGCTCCTGTCACCTGATTACACCACTGACCTAGGGACACAGTTGTCCATGCTGAAAATCTCCCATTCTCCTTGAATAAGGTTCCCATCTCTCAAATCTCCCCCTTCTTGTTTAGACCATTCCACTCATCTGATTTGATTTTCAATATGTCTGAGAAAGAGAAGTTTAACTTACTTTTAAAGCTTGGACTTTATTAAGTTCAGTGGTAGTGCAGGGACAGCAAGAACTGGATTTGGCTGAGTGTATAAAGATGTATATATATTTATCTGTAATTCCCAGCTCAAGGAGAACCCCTGGTTACTGTGTGTCCCAGCCACTGGTAACCAACCCCCAATTAAACAACTCAGAAAGTCAAAAAGATAGCAAAATAAAAGGGCACACACAGTGCTGCTGTAAGAATAAGTTTAAACAAAGCCAGAGAAGTGAACATCACCTGCCTAAGAAAGGACACCTGGAGCTCCTTTATGTGAGCAGGAAAGCACCAATTCTCTTAATTATGTAGGAATCCTGGTGCCCTTGTGAGTTGGTGCTAGGAAACCTATGCAAAAGGTACAGCCTTTTGAGTGCTATGGGAAATCCCTGCACTCAGAGGCATTAACATAAAGCTGGAAGTTACATTTGAAAAATAGAAAGTGGGAGATGCAGTCAAATAAAGGGATGTTATCTTGAATGAATCTCTCACCACTAAAGACACCTTTCTGGTCAGGAGCATTGTGCATGTGTGAAGAGTTGGGGGCTGAGAACACCTCCAGGGAAAGGCACAAGGAGCCTGCCCTAGGTATAGGATGAGCAAATAGCTCACCTAAGCCATTCATCAACCCCTCCCTGTCCAAAGCAGGGCTGACAAACAGCCCCTTCCCTGAAGGAGTGGGCCTTCTGCTTCTTATACTGATGTCCCTAGGTAAGGGGATGTGGAGGAATGGAATAATGCAGGCAAGGATCAGTTTGTGAAATGCCCACTACTGGTACCAAGAGATAAAACTAAGCAGCCATGTTCAGTCAGGAGCCAGAAACATGCTGAATTTCAGATGTGTTACTATCCTGATTTAGTGTCTTCAGCCACTGAGTACATTGAAACATGTCATGTCCTCCTGTTGGGCTTGCAGTGCTTAATGGAAGGTGAACCTGACTTGAATCTGTATTCTGCTATGGTGGTTAAAAATAAAACCAGGACAGGCTAATTCCAGACATCATTCCTCGGTTTTGAACCAGGCTTCCCTTTGCTGCAGCTTTACAAACCATTTTTAATAACTGAGATGCAACATCAGACTGTGACCTATCACATCACATTGCATCAGTCAAATTGTGTTACATCCAGTAATAAACTACTGCAACTGATGTTACCCAACATGACAAGCCAAATATAAACCTAGAGCTGGAGAATTCAAAGCAAAATGCAGTTTTGATAAGCCAGGATCTTAAAAATATCTGAGCTGCTTTTGATGATGATTCTTAGATTTATTCTGAAGTCTAAAACCCTTGGAGAAATTGGCCTAGCTGTGAGCAGGCATATTTTGCTAGACAGTTTTGAGGATATGTGTCCTATAATTACTTTAAACATAAACTTCAGCTACTGTTCCTACAGAAACTCCACTTCTCTGCTTGAAGCAGGTATCAGAGGAACAACAAGAAAACCAGGACATAGAACTCTCGCTTGAGATTTAGGGCAACAATTGTATCTGGGTTTTATGAAGCCAAATGCCCACTTTCAGGATGCTCGGGGCTAGTGGTGAATTCTTGTCAAAAGAAGAAAATCAGAGCGTTTCTGACTGCTCATTGTCATAAAGTTCAGTTTTTTATGTGGAAATTTTCACTAAAGGAAAGAAAATCGCATCAATCAAGCCAAAACAATGTGCTTTGGGTGAAACATTTCAGTGATTTTTCATTTGAAGAGTTTTGTTGTTTTAAGACACAAAAAGAACACAGAAAATACATTTTGGGTAGATTTAGAGTGCAATAACATACAAAATGCTTCAATTTGCAACTGAAATTAAAACTCAGTTACTTGCAAAGTCCTAATTGTTTCCCAAGGAGTAACATCATCTTATTTTCCTACATCCACTGTATTTTATGTGTAATGCAAAGGAGGATGAATGACAGAGTTAGATTTATGTGTCATTCTGCAGAGTCATTATCAAAACATGCATGTTTTAGCATCGTTTAGCCCAGTTTGTTCTTCGTTACTTTTGGTCTGGTTTAGTTCCATTTTTTCTCATGTCTTCTCTGTAGCAGTAGTATGATACAAGTATGCTATAAGTATGACTTGGATTAATTCCATATCTAGTAGGTATCAAGAATAACATTGCAAAAGTACTTTAATTTATAAATACTTTGCATCTACATTTGAGGGATTCTTAAACATCCAAGTTTAGATATTTACTCATAAATACCTATTAAAAGCTACTATCTAAGAGTCTAAATCTCATCAGCCAGACTGTCTGGTCCTTCTGACCAGTGGGACGATCAGGACCACCAGCTATCACAAAATCATTATTTTGAAGGGTGAAGAAGTTCAATTGCAGTTATTTTGGGTCAAAACCTCATGGCAGCAGCTGCTTCCCTGAAACTTCAAGCAGAACTGTATTCCTGTTATGCTGGGGTCCGTATTCTCCACATCAGTGTGTTACAGAAGGAATACTTCCGTACAGTGTATTGAAAGACTGGGTGATAAGGTCATAAGGATTTTATGTAGCAAGTCATGAGTCATCCAAAGGAAAAAACCCATTAAACCTCTAAGTGAGTATTTTAGTGCTAAAATGAAACAAAAATTGGACACCCCCCCCTCCCCAATTTTTAAATACCTCAGTCTGTTTGCTGAATAGCTTGATATTAAACAAAGCTCTATCAAGTTGCACCTGCCCTTAGTATTCCTGTGTTCATGGGGGCAAAAAATGACACATTGTGTATCCACTGTTTCTTACTCCTTATTTCACACAAAAGGAGAGATTGATAGAGCTGAAATTTGAAGCCAGTCTCAGGGGATTAGTTTCATATTCACTTAGTTTCCTGTAAAGCTTCTGAGTTTATAGTTCTTTTTAAAGAAAAACTAAACTGAAGCTTGAAAGCCATTAGCAATAACTCACTTGGATTTTAACTCATTCTGATGTTTACTTATTTTGATTTTAATCTACTCTGATATTCTTATGCCATTTGTTGGCATATTCCAGCGTATTCAAGGAGCTGAATTGTTCTTATTTGCAATACTGCAAAGCAGATTGAATATCGGGTACCAGACCCACTAAATAAGTTCCTTAAGATTTAGCCTATCCACCTCATTTCTATTGATAAAAGAGTTACTTTAACCCCTTCAGAAATTTTGTCTTCATCCAGTCTGACACAAATGCCTCCAGATTCATTGAAGTTTCTTGAAGGCCATAAATCTCAGAGCCACAATGGCCAGAAATATTTGTTGCTTGATATAACCATGAAGATGAAGAGCAGGTACCAGCCTGACAGGTCCTGATGCTCAGGCTTATGGGGCTGTGTGTGGCTGTGGACTCTCTGGTTCTCCTGTGTCCAGGCAGCATTTTTTGGATGGCAGCACATCAATTTGGAGAGTAAAGTGAGAGTTGTGAGATGCTGCCTTCCATGGGGCTGGCAGGAGTTGGTGCTCACCACAAACTATTTTGTTTTTATAATAAATGTGCAGATAACTCACGCTACGGGTGCTCACTAGCTTCAGCAAGAGCAGAGGTTGTGTCTACCGTTGTGACTGCAGACCAGTTACACTCCAGATGGTAATTCCTAGCATTGGTAATGAAAACACTGAGCATTAGAAAGCCATGGGTCTTGTCACACACTGTGAACAATGGTGGTCTTTTCCCTCCCTTACACAAAATGTACCAGATAGTTCATAGAGCATCCTCAACTGCAGGGCTGACAGCACAAACTCAGCATTGCCCTGCTGAGATGCAAGGGAAGCTAGTTTTGGCCAGCATAAATGTTGACAATGTTAAGCCAAAACATTCCTAGACAAATCCCCACTGGTGTCCCTCTTAGATTAACTGAGTAAGGCCTGTCCCTGTGCTTCAGATGCTATGATCACACAACAGTTTTGTATTTCTGAGGAGCTTGAGACTTTCTCCACTGCCTGGAGCTCCAGAGAAGGGGCAGAAGGGGCTTTTTCTTAGTGCCAGAAGGATTTGAGCAGGATTGTTAGAAGCAACGCATCTCCTCTGCTGCATCACCCTGAGTGGATCCTCCTGCATAGACCCTGCTCAGGTCTCCCGCAGGTCTTCTCCAGGTCTGCCTGCACTCAGCTTGAGGACATACTCCCAAGTCTTCCAAGCTGAGCTTCACTACCAATTCTTCATGTGGTTAACTTGAATTAGCTTAGCTTTGACTACACTGGCTCCATTGCTCCCTTGCGTTGCAGTGTAAGCACTCTGGCAGACTCCACTCCATGCATTATGTAGGCTGCAACCACATCTGCAATGTGAGAAAAAGAGGAAATCAGGTTTATTTGAACTGGTCCATTTTTCCATACAGTCCAGTTGATTGATATTTGCCATATTGCTAGCTCTGCTTCACGAGCAGCTGGAGCTCATTTTGACTTAGAATCATAGACTCATAGAATAGTTCGGGTTGGAAAGGACCTTAAGATCATCCAGTTCCAACCCCCCTGCCATAAGCAGGAACACCTCACACTAAACCATGGCACCCAAGGCTTCATTCAACCTGGCCTTGAACACTGCCAGGGATGGAGCATTCCCAACTTCCTTGGGCAACCCATTCCCTATGTGGTAAGCTCTTTTTTCCTGCTGCATTGCGATGCAGTACTTCCATGCATGCTTTTGAATTTTTGTTTCTTGAATGCAGGTGACCAAAAATGTGCACAGTGATTCCAACACATTACAGTGTACCGGTGCTTTCCCCTCTCTGCTGGAAATACTTCTCCTTCTATTGCTTAGCGTTTACATTGTTTTTCCACACCGATGGCTCAGTGACATCCTGTGACTGACAAATACAAATACACATCTTTTGGTTTTATTTAAGGACCATAATTTCCAGTCTTGCTCTAGGGTGCCAGTTTCCCTTCCAGGATCACCCGTCACAGCCTGCGAGTCAGACTTTTCCAGTATTTTCCCAGGACTAATGTTTGGTTGCAGTTTCCTCAGGTATCCTCCCTGCCCTCTTGGCAAAATGAGCACTCCCATTCCCTAGATTTTTGCCTTGAACTCCTGGAGGAATCAAAAGCGAACGTCAGTAAGGCAGGGATGTCAGGCAGCTCTCAGGGCTGGTGGTACAGGCTACCCAAGACTGCTGATTTGAAAACGTTCTTGCACAGCAGATGTAGCATAATGCTTTATCGTTGGTTACTGATGATCTTGTAAATACTTCATTGACTTCATGTGATAAAAATACATCAACCTCCTTCTTTCCAAGCATATAACAAATATTTATTGCATATAGCCATTCCCGTTTTCAAATATCCTCTCGACAGAGCATCCTGAGCATTTGCTCTCATTCCAAAGAGGAACATGAACAAAATGTTGAAAGATGAAAGGAACTGGGAATTCTGGCCAGCTGTGAGGGGAAGCTCCTGTGGGTTCAGCCCAGCCGGCAGGACCACAGACACGGTGCCAAGAAAAAGATGCAATTAGTGAGTGATATTTCATCTTTCGGGGAGATTGAGGATGTTCGCCTGCTGCACACGGGACAGGGAGGATGTCTGCCATGAAATAACACAGCTGTAATGACAGTGTCTGTCTCCAAGGCTTAGCAAGTTGGAAAGGGAAATTCCTGCCTTGACCAATGAGCAGCTTTGTACCTCACCTTTTAATTCAAGCCAGTTTTGTACTTCAGACTCTATCCTGCGGTGGGGAAACAATAAAACTGCCACTCTCAAACTTATCACATGCAAAGAGATGAATCCAACCTAGTTTCAACCTTCCCCTTCCCAATTGCCCTCTGATCAAGTGCAGTGGGAAGGAGCAATAAGGGAATTATTGCTCTTGGAAGCATATTCACCTGGTGTGCCTTTAAAATACACAGGAAATGTGCAGTGATTAATGTAAATCGTCAGCACCAGAGGAACTTGCTCAAATAAAGTGTTGTTACCACTGATGTGCCAACAAGTTAAAGAAGTGTATCTACACATTGCACTTGATGAGCTGTGGTTTTCCAGTGGATGGACCTTGATCTAATCCATTTGTGTTGTCTAAAAATTCCTCTGGATGATCACCTTAATCCTAACTGCAGGAGCACCTAATGCCAAGCAAAATAAATGGGAGTTACAAATGCCCCTGTTGCAAAGAGGTCAGAGTGGCTTCAAAATGGAGCAGTGGCTCAGAAGGGCCTTTTGGAGCATCTTCTGTCCATGTGAACTCTTCCTGTGCTTTGAGCCCAGCAGATCTCAGCAATCTGTCCTAGCTGACCCTCCTTTAGGCAGTGAAGTTGGAGTAGCTGGCCTGCAGAAATCCTTCCAACCTCAGCAGTCCTGTGATCCTTTATACTTGCTCTCTTCTGTCCTCATTCCAGGCCTTTTCCTCCTTATCTTTCCTCCTGGCACAAATGAGCTACTATGCTGAGATCAAGCCATCAGGTTGCTCTAAGACCCATCCCTGGATTAAGCACAGTAAGTGTGCTATGGCAGGAGCAGATCAGTTCATTCCAACAGTATCCAAGCGATACAGTAAATCATCTGCCTTAGTATCAAAATGTTTACTAACAGTTCATGTGAAGCATGGAGTTGGCACAAACACTTCACTAGTTCAGATTTACTGGAGACTGTTCACAAGGGAACCTTGTTTTAGCAGACTTTCTGCCCGATCTGGTATTGCCCGTCCCCGTGCCAGCAGAAAGACAGCGCTAATGCAATGTCACACAGTCTGATTAATTCAGCAGGAATGCAATCAATGCTCATGCTTGATCCAGACCAAACTTGCAGTGAATGGTGAGCTGAGACTGCACACACTGTACTAATAGACACAGCCCAGGAAGTGTTACTGAGAAATTCAGAGTAAACTTATTGTTTTACAAGAACAGTAAAATCAGGAAAAATCCCAAACTTTACATTAACCCTCAACTGCAGTGACAGAACAAGCAATAAACATCCTGCGGTCACATCCTATTACCTTCAAACCTCCATCAGTTTAGGACAATGACATACGCAATCTGTGTCAGCAGGACGCTTGATCACTTCATGGAGTTCCCATGGTTCATCCCTATTAGCTGTAATGAAAACCTTCCTGTCACTGAATCTTGTGTGGGCAGATCCATCCCCGTTGTCTGCAAACAAGATGAAACTCACCCTCTCTCATGGTGCCCCTGTAGCACACAGGCAGATTTATATCATCCTGAAGAGAACCCAAGTGCACAAAATAAAGAGCAAGTTTCAAACGCAGCAGCAGCAGCAGCTGTGGCTGGGAGGATGGTTCAATGCTTTGCTTCTCCCGTGAAGTGCTGTCAGTACAAACCGAGGCTGGAATCTCAAAGAAAATGAACTAGTTTTTCCTGTCTGGAAGCATCCCAGAACTTCCAAGTAATCCGGTGTCACATTGCCAGCAGAATTGGGCAAATGTTTTATTCCACAGTTTTGGTCTCTTTTTTTTACCTCTTTCAACATCTGTGAGTAGCTCAGGATGTCTTCAAATATACTGCTTGATCAGATTTCTTCAATGGAATAAAGGCAGGGCTTTTTTCCACTCCGTGATCATTATGCTTGGAAAATCAGACTTCTGCCTTATAGTGAGCTGTGTGGCAGTTTCTATTCCTGTACAGTTTCCTGACACCTTCACAGGCTGAATCAAGAGCCTTTACAAGTTACCCGAACTGTGCCTGTGCAATGCATACTGGGATTTAGGTCAACTAATGTGTGCAACTCACTGTTGCTCAAAGCAAAAGGAGCAGATGTCTTGGCTGAGCCAAATACTATCCCAGTTCCCCTTGTGGGACCACTTGGGATGCACTGATGGTGTGTATCTAACCCAAAGAAGAGGGCTGGTAGATGTGGCTCAAGCACCCATTCAAGAGACCTAAGAAGTTATGTCAGTATCTACTGCACAGCTCCAGGAAAACTTGTAAGAACTCAGAAGGCCACTAAGGATGTTTTAGTGCACATGGGCAGATGAATATTAAAGTTATATTGAGATGCGGGGGGAAACAGTGGAGGCAGTTGCAGGTTGTTAGCCCCAGCTCAGAAGAAGTCAGGCTTTAGAGCAAACAAGAAAGAACTATTAAAGGTGTGGTGGGAAATGGGATCCCATGCAACAAGGAAATTGCCTTAAAAATGATTCAATGCACACTTTAAATGCTTGGTGTATCAGACTGCAAGTTGCAACAGAGTGGTTTAAAGATACAGTTCATTGGAGGAAAGAAATCATGTACTGCAGATAAGTGTTTCCCTCTTGTCAAGCGGCTACAGAAAATTCACTAAGCAAAGAAAAGACAGTGGCCTAGAAATCAATGTAACACAGGTGAACAGGTTTAAGGCAGAAACCAGCAATAACCGGAGGCAGCAATGCCTAAATGTGCTGACACTTTCCATTATGAGACTCAGTTTTCACTTTCTGATAACTCTGCTCCTTTAATTCACTTGGGCTGCAGCTCTCCCAGCCAGGGTCTGCTTCAGACTGGGTTTGGAAAATTGCTCCTGTGGATCAGTGCTGGAGTAGGGTCTTTATGGATTTATTAGCCCTGACAGTGACAGCAGCTCGTGCAGGAATGACTGCACAGTCTTTCCCTCCAGAACGTTTTTAAAATCAGGAAATTCATCCAAACATTGCATTAAAAGGAAAGTGAGGATCTAAAGGGAAGCACCAAGGAATTTGGAGATGGCAGTGAGGAGGTTGCCCTGATTTGTTGTCCATATGGCCAACGAGCCACAGTTTGCCTGCCAGGCAGAGGAGTTGTGTAGCATCACTGCAATATCACAGATTATAGTGCCATACAATACCAGATTTTCCATTTTAGCCTGGAGGAAAAAAGATCTATAAAAATATGATTTTCACATTACAATTTCATTTGAAATATTTATTACTGTTTGTGCATAGCTTCAGCAGCAGAGAGAATCTCCAGTTTCAGGTTTGTTATGGCTATTTCAGTGAGGGGCATCAGTTACATCCACAGATGGGTTTTGGTGCCTAAATATCTCTTCAGCTGTTTAAATCCAACACACACGCTGACATTCACTAATGCTCTATCGAGCAGTCATCTTCTCTTGGACAGACTCAGCCCTTCTGTGCTTTATGGGCTAACCCACCCCAGGTCCTAGCACCACCTTTCTGCTTACAGCGCTGACTGGAGACTTCTTCTGCCCAAAGCCTGGGTTAAACTCCCTGCATCTCATCCAGATGCATGTTCAAAGCTTTCTCAATTCTGCCAATAGATGATCACAGTTGACCCTGGACCCAGCAGAGAGAGATAAACAACTGTCCTATATATATAGAATGGTGCCCTGGTGTGGACAGGCCAATGTGGATGGGCTGTTCTGGTCTCTCACATTGGACAAGATACTCGGTGGTCAGGAAGGAAAAAAGCCTGTGATGCTTTTGCTACAGCTCAATGGCTTTGGCCTTTGCCAGGCATCGAGGATAGCCAGGTTGGCACCCTCCTTCTTTGCTGGTCCAGCACTGGAGCAGGTTGCCCAAGCAGGATGTGGAGTCTCCATAATCGGAGACACCCAAAAGCCAACAGGACTCGGTGCTGAGTGAGCTGCTGTAGCAGGACTAGATGGCCTCCAGAGCTCCTCAGTGACTGTGACACCTCACAGTTACCTCAGACTCTTGTCTTCTGAAGACCTACATCCCGTTGAGAAGTAAAATGATGAGATCCTTTATCATACACAGATTAGATGAATTCTCAGCCTTTGAGTCTTTTATGAAAAGCACATGCTAGTTGTTAGACGACAGGACTGTGGGATTAGATGAGCCAAATTTGGCTTTAGGTTAATCCTGGGAACATTATTTTGTGATGCTCAGAAAGCTATTAAATCATAGGCTGACCTTGACAAGATTTTCAGCTTCTTGTTTCTTTTTACACACAGTCAGATGCAGTGCAGATGTGGGTGCAGATACTTGACGCACTTTTATTTCCATGAGTTTGTTCTCTATTTGGGCTTTGTTTGGGTCAATAGTGGTAGGATTTGGACCTTTGTAATCATGTTAAGCTGCCTGCCAGTGCTCTCATCTGCAGAAGAGCTCCAGGCCTGCTGCCTATGTCGATATTTCCTTTATCTGGCATGTATCCCTACCTGAAGTTTCAGTGCAGATCCCACTTTTCCTCAAACACATCCTAATCTGTTCTTTGGAAGGCTGCTGACTTCCAGATGGAGCTGAGGCGCTTCCCGAGTAGTCACGTTCATTATAAAAGCACAAATTGGTACTTGGTGCTTGAAGTTAGCTCTAAAACAGCTTCCCTACAATCAGCAGTGGATAAATAAGGTTGCTCAGTCCCGTTCTTATCACCATGAAGCCAGAAGAAATCTCAGCACCTCTGGTGCAAATTTCAATGGAATTCAAGGATTTATATGGGTGTAGGCACACGGATTTAGTGCTTGCAAAGGAAAACTCGTCAACTTAACTCTACCAGGATAATTACACTCCCACCAGTACAACTCCTCACATGAGCACTTGCGTGCAGCTCAGTTTTCTGTTGTATCTCACACTGTGTTAAAAGCAAAGCAAAGCAAAGAGACTGAACTGTAAAAAGTATCTGTAGGAAGGGACGTCAGTGGGAGTTGAACTGGTGAAATGATAATGGTGGTATAATTATCCTGATCAATTTTCCATATAGAACAGACTTCAGAAGAACTCATTTGTTAAACTGTGTAAGCCTCAGCCTTTACTCCAGTGGCATCTCTGTTCACCAATCAACATAATTGAACACAGGCAATTAAGGTGCACCAGAAACCTGGTTACATTTCCTAAAGGCATTTCCAAATGTCCAAATGCTTGATTTGCAAAATTAATGAGCTGCTCGGCTCCCCTGGTATAAATCAGCACATCTTGACTGACTTCAGCCCAGATCTCTTAACCATATCAGTGAAGGCTGGGTCCTTTGTAAGCCCTGGCCTGCTCTGGGAGCAGAATGATGGTTATTTTCAGTATTTACAGTTTGATCCTGAAGTTAATTTGGACACTGTAACCGGTAATTGAAGTAAAGAGCAGCCTTGCCCCAACCACAGGCACTTATGCGAAGAAAAGCTGGCAGTTTCCTATGGTGTGAGTTGTGCCTGTGAGGTGCCATTCAATGCCCTACCATAATGACCAGGCTCACAGCCCCCAAATTTATCCAAGCAAATTTCTTCCCAGAAAACTACATAAAGTCTGCAGGACTTAGCCCCCCAGAAACCAGGAACCAGCACTGCCTCCTCATTAGCAGTAGGATATAATAGCAGCTGTGGTACATTTGCCATTTGTTAGGTGAATACCATTTAAATGTACAAAAGATTCTGGTACTTGATTGTTCAGCAGCAGAAAGCGAATGGATGTTAAGCCCTTTGCTCACAACTGCGTTGGCTAATGCTGCCCTCAGGGGGTGAGCCTCTTTCTAAAACCTGAAGTGTTTATGGCTGATTTGAGTCAAAGCGATTTGTTCAAAACCCACCCTGTATTTAGTGGGTTTAGCGCCGAAGGCCAGGCCCTACTCCTACAAATGATCTGATTTCAATTCTGTTACCAGAATTCTGTTCCAGAAGAGTTCTGAGAGGAGAGAGTGTAAGGAGCAGCGTCAGAGAGGTAGCGAGTGCTGCCTCAGCAGCAGTGTGACCCCACGGCTTGGCACACAGGGGTCTGCTCTGACACCCCTGCTCACACTCAGGAGCAGCACTGATTTGAAGGAAAAGCTGCCACGCGAGAAAAGGGATGAGTTTGGGATCTGAAATTGGTCCCTGGCTGCACCCCTCCCCAGGGCTGCTGGCATTCCTCAGCCTCAGGCTTAGGAGGTATCATTAGGACAAGATTGATTATTGGGCCACCTTCACTGCTCTTTTCTGCTATGCTTATTCTAAATGACAAGGCTCCAGGCTACACTAATCAAACACCATGCAAAGCAGGGCTTGAGTAGCCTGAGGCAAACTCCCTAATTTCTGAGGTGAGAGTTTTGGCCAGCTAAAGCAGATGTATGGAAATCCTAAAGGAGACCTGTCATTTTAAATGGATGATGAATTATAGTTTTCCCATGAACCTGACTGTGTCATTGCTGGTGTGTTGGACTTGTGCCATATCAGAAAGGTGATTGCAGCCCTGCAGCTAAGCTACTGACATTGGGATAGGATGGGATGGAATGGGATGGGATGCATGGTATGGCATGAGGTGGGATGGGGTGGGATAGAATAGAATAGGATAGGATAGACTAGAATAGAACAGTTCAGTTGAAAGGTGCCTACAACAATCATGTAGTTCAACTGCCTGATCTGTTCAGGGCTGACCAAAAGTTAAAGCATGTTGTTAAGGGCATTGTCCAAATGCCTCTTCAACATTGATAGACTGGGTGCTTTGACCACTTCTTTAGGAAGCCTGTTGTGGTGTTTGCCATGTAGTACAGTGGGGCAGCTGGGGGACTCCCAATCCGTGTTTAGGGATGAACATCCCAAGCAAAGCCAGCAGAGCACTGTGTGCCAGCTCTCCAAATAATCTGAAAATTAGGCTGTGTATGGTGACAATGAAGACAGAATTTGGGCAGACCATGGTCCAAAGTATCACTGAGGCCATAGGAACCAAAGATTCAAAAAGAATTGGAAGCTACCCTGAACACTGTATCATAGAATCATAGAATGGTTTGGGTGGAAGGGACCTTAAAGCTCATCCAGTTCTAAATCCCTGCCACAGGCAGGGACCCCTTTCACTGGAGCAGCTTGCTCCAAGCCCCTGTGTCCAACCTGGCCTTGAGCACTGCCAGGGATGGGGCAGCCACAAATACATAAATTATAAAAACCATCAGTGGCTTTTAGGGGAGTAAATACGATTGCAATAGGCAATGTTTCTGCACACATTAAATAGCATTTAGAGGCTGGTAGAGCCACCCTAATGTCTTTATAGGTACAGAATCTTCTTCAATCTGGCTCATCTCCTCTTACAAATGTGCCTCATTTGAACTGGCATCAGATATGTGGACCAAAGTGTGATATACTGGTTAATGGTGACTGACACTGTTGATGCAGTATCTGAAGGGGGCCTATAGGGATGTTGGGGAGGGACTCTTCATTAGGGACTGTAGTGACAGGACAAGGGGCAATGGGTTCAAACTTAAACAGGAGAGGTTTAGATTGGATCTAAGGAAGAAATTCTTTCCTGTGAGGGTGTTGAGGCACTGGAATGGGTTGCCCAGGGAGGTTGTGAGTACTCCATCCCTGGCAGTGTTCAAGGCCAGATTGGATGAAGCCTTGGGTGCCATGGTTTAGTGTGAGGTGTCCCTGCTTATGGCAGGGGGGTTGGAATTGGATGATCTTAAGGTCCCTTCCAACCCGAACTATTCTATGATTCTACGATGCTGGGGTTCATTTCCTATTGGAGACACCATTTATCAATGGTTTTGACAGAAAGGGAAGGGTTTGACTCTAAATCTTAAGCTAATTCAGGACTTTTTAAAGCTTTCCTGAGATAGCAACCACTCCACAGAGAGAAGTCAGAACATATTGAAGAAAAAAGAAAAGAAATAATGGCTAAATTTTGTTTTGCTTTCGACAGCAGATCACTGCTCTGAAAGCTGGGCTGTTAGCAGTAACTCCATTAGAGAAGATGGGTAGGTTGGACATTTTCTTTGTACATTAGTCATGATAAAGATGAAGGAAAGATTTGATCTGCTACTTGAGTAGAGTAAGAGATAACAATAGGTGACACTAGGGTGACCAAAACATTTAATGCCTCTTTGACAGTCACTAGAAAAGTCAAATGCAGTCAGACAGAGATCACAATTAAACCTGGTGTTAAACAGGAAGTCCTTAGCCTTGAATATTTGCAAGGACTTGTAAAAGAAGAAGATGCACATTTGTATTCAATAAGCGCAAATCGTCTGCCATACATTTAATTCCATTCTAAAACTGGGAAAGCAGTTGGGTGGACAAAAAGGGAATTGGATGCTTGTACTTTAAGGATATGGCTTTCAAGTGCCATCGTTCTAGTAAGGAAGTAGGAATGATTGATTCTACAAGAGGGGGGCACAGCTGAGCTCAGAAGAAGTTGTCACCAGTGGCTACACAGAGGGACGCATGGACAGGCACTCTGCATATCTCTGCCCTGGGAACAGGGAGATGAAATAAGAATGTGCATTTTAAGGCCATGGAAGACACCAAGATCGGTTAACATGTCCAAAGACAGGCTTAGATTTCAAAATGTCATGGTAAACTTGGGAAGCACTCTAGGGAAAACAAACAACAACCACAAAAAAGAAGGGTAACACTCCATAGTGCTTTGGCATAAGTAGTCCTGTGTGGAACAACTGGCTGGAGAGCAGGATTTAGGAAGAGATGGAGGAATATTCTATGATTCGATGAATACATAAGCATTGATATTCTGCTGGTACAAAAAAGACCAAACTACATATAGGGGTCTGTAATTGGGTGTTTCAGCTGCTAGGTATGCACCACAACCTTGATGTTCTTCTTAGCACTGGGGAAGCTGTGAGAGACTGATCTGAAATCAGACTCCACTGTCCATTGTCTCAAAAGATTCATATAAGAAGCTGAGATGGAATTTCACTGTCCATCACCTAGCTGAGGTAGAATTCGACCAATCCATTTTCTCAGAGGTGTGTGGGAGGAGTTGAGGTAAGACTCTTCCTGTCCATTATCTCAAGGGTTGGTGTGAGGAATCCCATTATCCCAAGAACTGCTGAAGACACGTGTAGTTGGAGACCTGTCTGCAAGACCTGGGACACTGGTCCACCAGGACCATGTAATATGTGACACAAAGAACAGAGATACTCCCCCCCTCAACTCATTATAGAAGGGGGAAAAGGTAATCATGAAAAGGAGCCATTGCCATGAGGATGACTCCAGAAGGACACCTCCGGAGGGCACTCACCACCGATGACTACTATGGACCCTAAGGAACACCCTGCATGAGACATTGCCATGAGGGCAAATCTATCAGGACACCTCCAGGGGTAACTTCAAGGGGATGACTCCAGAAGGATGCCTCCATGAGGACACTCACCTCCGATGGCTACTATGGACTCTTGGGGAACACTCTGCTCCGATACTGACTACGAACCCCAAAGAACTCCCACCACCAATGACAATGGATCTCCGGAACACTGCTAGAACCATGGTAGTGACTCCCTCCCTCTCTCTCTGCACCCCAAATTCTTGCTTCATTTCCATCCTTTTTCCAATCTGTCCTATTGTTATCCCCTTTATTACAATAATTTCCCTTTTTAATAATAATTGTCTTTTTGTAATAAACCAACTGATCGATTCCGGTACTTGACCTCGTTTGCATCTTGATTTCAGTCTTGGGATCATGAACTGAAACAGGATCCAGCACTGGGGTTTTCTCCAATCAGACCCTGACAGAGGCCTCAGCCACAGCTGGGATCCAGGCTTGGGTTTGCACTTCAGGAAGACCAGGGGGCAGTTAGCATAGACGAGAGTGGTAAAGGTGACAAGAGTTCTAGAAAGCTGTGGGTTGTTTAAGCTACAGGAGGGATAGGGACAGAACCAGTAGTGCTGAGACCATCTTCTGAAAGGTCTTGTTCACTCTCTGGGGCAGGCAGGATGAGAAATGGGGGCTGCATTTGGTCCAGAGATGATTCAAATTAGCTGCTGGGAAAGCCTTCCACAAGCTGCTTGTGTTGAAGACTCTTAAGTGTCTGTCTCTGTTAGTCTTACAGAACGACAGACTTCTCTCGAGTTTCACATAGACTGAGCTCATCTCACCCAAAGGCAGAGGATGGACCAGGCAGGACACCAGTGACCTTCTGACTGTAATTGTGAAGCACTCAGCTGCTTGCCACAGCACTCTAACATGAGATTCGTGCTCCTGTCTCTGCATAGTCAGAATCATAGATAGACCACTGGCAGGGGTGGTTTAAGTGCTTGTACAGTCTCCACCAGCAGCAAAGCCTGGGAGATCAGATCAAAGGTCAGCTCAACAGGACTATGGAGAAGGGTGGAGATGATGCAGGGAGCATGAGCAGAGTCATTGCCCCACTGTGCAGATGAATCTCGTGGTACTGGGAGATACTGAGCCATAATACAGCAGAAGCACAGAGGCTTTTTTGAAGAACTCTACATACTTCCAGAGAAGTTGCATTTCTTGCAGCACACAAATAGGCCAAAGCTGAATGTCCTTCACAGAGCAAGGACATAGAAGTATTTCAGATGCAGAATTTAAATCATTTTTGATGACATTCCTTACTCACATTCATTATTTAGATCTGATTCTTACAGAAACCTGACTGTTTCTCCTTATTCTTAAAGACAGATGCTGATGCTGAGCTGGAAGTTTTTCATCTTGTATTTACATTGAGTTGACCTTTGTCTCTCCTCCTAACACAAATGCTGGAATATGGGGAGACAAATGCAGTGTCTGCATTCTGTTCTTAAGGGGACAGAGGATAAAGCCTTCATGACCATTGATAAATTGGGGTATCTCACTGGGCATCTGTATCAAACTTATCTCTTTGTATCATGAGCACCTTATAGCTCCTCAGTCCACCCCATTTTTACTCTGTGGACCTCATCTAACACTCGGCTATTTTTGACACAGCAACACCAGCTCTAAGTAATGCCATGTTGTTCATCAGCAAGCACCAAAACAGTAACACATGGCCCTACCCTTGGGAGAAGGTCATGCCAGACCCTGCAAAGAGCCCCTGCAAACTCCGCAGGAGCTAAACCAGGAGCGGGCAGAGGAACACAGTGGGAGCATAACATGCTGTCTTTTGAATTAACCAGCTCCATTCATTAGTCCAGCACACTGGCTAGCTTGGTTTTCCTACCTCAGTTTACTCTTTGCAGGGCTTGCAAGAGCAAAAGCTGGGTATGTCCACTCAGCACAGCACCATCAGAGGGTCTGGTTGACACCAGAGACTTTGAGATGGTTCATACTGCAGTGACAGATATATTACATAGCTCCTGATCAGGAGGGGCTGAGCTCAGCTGGAGACATTATTGAGTCACGGTTGCTGTAATCATCACACACTCTGAAAGCAAATATTCACCCATCAGCCTCCAAATTCTCTGCAGCAAAAGCTCAAAGTGCAGGGATGAATCCTGCACCAGCAATGCCTCTGGGTTTCAGGGGTTTATAATGGTTTAAACAGGGCAGAAAATGGTCTCTCCCATGCTGTCTGAAGAGGGGAGGATAGAGGTCTGTTTGCTCGCAGACCCATTTGCTTCACCCATGTTCCTTATTTCACAGATTTTAATGTGTTCATTCTAATTTCTTGTTCTGGTAAAGCCTCTAAAGGTTGCACGTCAGAAATGCACGAAAGAGAATGTCAATCTTGCACAGATTCTACAGATGGAGAGAGTGTTTTCTGACCTGAGCCTGGGAAGGAAAGACAGGGAGACAAGTCTCATCCTGCATCGGCAGGTACATAAGAAAAAGCCTTTTACCTTTATAACAAGTCTGAGCTGCAGCTTGAATTCTGGAAAAAAATGACTGATGGTGACCTAGCAACCTTTGGTATTTTAGTTCTCATTTTACAGTATCCATAGGCAATTAACATTCGGCAACCTCCTTTAGAAGCTCTCGCGCTCCTTTAGAAATGCTCATGTTCTTCTGGGGAAGCTGACAGGCTCTGCCAAGTCACCACGTCACTGCAATTCCAAGTGTTCCGAACTGCTGCTATCCAGTCAGGAGAGAATAAAAAATCTTCCTGTTTCTGAGGCACAACCGAGCTCCAGGGGTGTTTTTATCATCACCCTCCTAAAAGCCACAATGGAAACTGGGGATGTCTACTGTAAGGTAGCATTCACATAATAGCCCCTCGGCTCTTCAAAGGGAACCTGCAAAGGGGAGTAAATCTGGTTGTGGAATTTTCGTGGTAGTGCTTTGGCTTTGCTTCTTTAGATGCCTCTATGCCAATTTTATATTCAAAAGTCAAATCCAGTATGGTCCACAGGAACCTCTGGGGCATTTGGAAGTAGCTGACAGGTGCAACAGCCTGGGGAATGGAAGCTGGGGGTCACGAAGAGCAGGCAATGCTGGATATGTTTTTCTATGTGTACAAGTAAACTGTGCACTAAACCTTGAGATCAAACAAGAGGAAACATCACAGTTTGGGAAAGGCAAAAACCAAAGGCACTTCCCCACCATCACCTTTTCTCTCTGTGGCAAACATTGCTTTTCTGTCTGGGTCAAAGTGGCCAGTACAATTTCTGGCTTTGAAAACATCTACAATTTCATGTCTGTGAATATCAGACGTGACGATATGCTGCAAAGTCATTGTGAAGGTGGTGTAGGAAACATTTGTGAATTCCAGAGTCAGCAAGTGGAGGAAGAAAGCCTACAAGAAAACAGAAACTCTAAGTGAATGCTAAGAATTCGATGCCGGTTTTGTTTGGCTGGAAACGGAGATCATGTGGAGGCACTTCAGAAAATATTCTGTGGATATCGTGTTTTCTTTTTTCTCAGACTAAGTGGTCTTTCAAGATTAAAAGGCAAAGAAACAATCAGCCGTGCACGCAAAAGGCAGAGAGCTCCTCAGACTGTTTGGGCTGGAGAGGACTGTGATGGTCTAGGAGATGAGGCTGCCAGCAGTACCTAGACATGATGGCATTGAACAGCATGAGCAGTTTGCTCCCCTGTGCGCTCCCCAGGTTACAAGACCAAGGACTGCAGCACCTCCCCAGCAAGAGAATTCCTGAGAAAGCACTGTCTTTAAAAGAGGCTGAGGACTTCAGAAGCAGGGCTCAGGATGAGACACAGCCAGGTGTTGTCACTTTGTAGCTTTGCTTTATATTCCCAACAAACCTAAAGACCTGAGAAGCTGTGACTGCACACCAGGGGTGAAGGATGGGAAGGCTGTTATTTCCCATCTGAGTCAAATGTGGCTGAAGCTGTTTCAGTGAGATCCATTTCAGAACCTCTAACCTGAAATGTTGAGGGAGCAGGAGGGAAATGCATAATGATTTCTCCTGAAGAAATATTCCAACAAGAAAATGAAAAATAGACAACAGGTTTCTCATACAGTGCAAGGAGCTGAATGCTAAAACACCATCAAATGAGTACAGTGCTGCATTCAGCTCTTTCTCAGTTATATATGTTTGAGCTGTCTGGTTGTAAACCTTGGTGTGCTGTGGTGGGGCACACTGACCCACTGAGCTGTGTTTGTGTTGGTGGTGTGTTGAGAAATGAGGCTACAGGATGGTATCAGTGTGTAACTACACTGGCATGTCTTCTCCCCTTGGATCATTTGCTTTGTGCTATGGGTCCTGAGAGTGCCCAGTGCCCTGCAAGCACCAGCCCATTGCTTCCACAGCAGCAATGGTGGTCCCTGGACAGCTTTTGTAAACTAAAGGTGAGGAGACTGCTATAAGGGAAACCTTAGAGCAGCTTCCAATATATAAAGGGGCTATAAGAAACCTGGAGAAGATGTTGCAGGGTGAGTCACTGCTTCTGCTCCCCCTCTGAAATAACTCATCTTTTGAGGACATGGCACTTACTGGTTAAGAAGAATTCGCAGTGTAGCTCAGTGCAGACTGGCTCCGCATGCAGAGGGGACATGGGGAAACACATGGGGGGCACATGCTTGCAAAGACACAAGAATAACAAACAGCCAAATTTAAGTTGGGTTCGTATTTAAACCACTGGTTCATTTTTTCTCCAAAGGCAGCCACCACCTCACTATCAGCCTGATGCTGACATGACAGCAGCATCAAACTTCAGTGCTGAAGGAAAAGCCATCACCTGTACCAAGGTACAGCTACAAGCTGGAAAGTGCTGAAATTACCCATCTTCTGAGGCACTGAATAACCTGACAAACAGAAGAGAAACTTGTCCTGCTAGAAGCAGGTCAGGTCCCATCATGGGGATTTCCAGCTATTAGAGTCCATGTTTGCACATCCTGCACAGTGCAGCCCAGGACCAGCAATGCTGAGACTTCCCCCAGCACCTCTGAGGTCCCTGCCTCTGCCTCCCACCTCTCTCTCTCCAGAGTCAACACTGTGTTGCCCTAGACTGCATCATAAGATGTCCAGAGTATGAAATACCATTCTGCCTGACGTCACACATACTTCACATTCCTGGCTTCTCATTTCTTGAATTTCCCTTTGTATCTGAGGTCTCAAAAAGCTCTGGTACCCATTTAAATCAGAAACATGACTTCACTAGAACTGACTGTGCTCTAATTTGCTCTTAAATGCTTCTGACCCATCTGATCCATCTGTGCCCCTAAATCCTACTTCCCCTGCTTGCTCTACACTGGCAAAATGCCCTTCCATAGCTCAGAGGCAGAAGGGAAAAGATGCTGCCAGAGCTGCAGAGGGGCACTGTGTTTTGGAGCTGCTGGGGCCACTTCCCAGCAGGTTCTAGGAAGCCAAAATAAAACCCCAAAGGAGCAGAGCAGCCACCAAAGACAAAAGCCTTTGATATGACCAGAAACACCAGTGCCAATGATGAGAGGAGTGGGGTAGAAACTTCAAGGTGAGAGTCAGGATCAGTAACATCTAAATTCGCCTTGAGACCTTTGAATTCGCCATGTAAAAGCTCCTCTCTTTTGACTTCTGCCTCCCTGTGCTCCCCAGCACATTTAGCCTGGCTACCAAGTGATGAGCAAACTTGGACCTTCTGGAGAGCCTGGTGGTGAAATCTGCTTAGCACAATCCTCTTCCTCTTCTCTGTGCCCTTCAATTCTGCTTCAAAAGTGATTTCCCTCCCTTGCTTTTTCATATGTATATATATATGTTTACTTAAAAGTTAAAAAAACCTATTAGCTGTGAGTCAGGAGAGAAATCTGATGTGCATGGTGCTAACACGCTCTCTTCACTGTAATGAGAACCTAATTAAATGAACACTGCCCAAGGAAATCAGGGTGGACAAGGATTTTCTGCTGGCTGTCGAGCTCCAGAACCTCTCTAAGTGAACAGGGCAGATGGGCAGAGCTTGAAGAGAAGATGGCATTCCAGAAACACAATAACTGGTGATCCCCCATAAATAGAAATTCTGAGGACCTGCAGAGCAGAGGGGCATTGGAGAGGGCTTTTGTCCTGATGTGAGGCAAACACCTTGCCACAACCAGGAAGTCCTAAACCTGAAGCCATACAAACCCACACCAAACCTGGCCTAGGACCCTACAGCTTTTCCCAGATTTTGTTGTTTCTTTGCATGATGCTGTGTGTTTGGGCACCACATCTTCTTCCCTGGGGAACAGCAACCTCTCTCATCCTTGGGAATCAGGAGATCAGCACAATAAAGTGAGGTCATAGCCTCTGGTGCTGGAGAAGACCTGCCTGGTCCAGCACAGGTTTCTAGGGTACTGACCCATTTGTGAAAGTGGCTTCATTGAAGCTAATGTTCTATCCATTTAATAGAATCTCAGACTGGTTTGTGTTGGAAGGGACCTTAAAGCTCCTCCAGCTCCAACCCCTGCTCCCACGGGCAGGGACCCCTTCCACTGGAGCAGCTTGCTCCAAGCCCCTGTGTCCAACCTGGCCTTGAGCACTGCCAGGGATGGGGCAGCCACAGCTTCTCTGGGCCATCACCCTGGGCCAGCGCCTCAGCACCCTCACAGGGAACAGCTTCTGCCTCAGAGCTCAGCTCAGTCTCCCCTGTTCGGGCAGGTTCAAGCCATTGCCCTTGGCCTGGCCCTACAGGCCCTTGTCCCAAGCCCCTCTCCATGTTCCCTGCAGCCCCTTTAGGCCCTGGAGCTGCTCTCAGGTCTCCCCTTCAGGAGCCTTCTCTCCCCCAGGCTGCCCCAGCTCAGCTCTCTCTCTGGAGCCTGGCTCCAGAGCAGAGCAGCTCCAGCCCTCACAGCAGCTCCTAGGGGCTGTTTGTCCCCACACCAGACACTTATAGAAAAAGCTAGCTATTTTTGCTATGGTTTCTGTCCTGTGAAGGACCGGCAGCACCTCCCAAAGCAGGAGCTGTCATGGTCATTTTCACCTTCACTCCACTACTGACATGCCTGAAGCTATCCAAACTAGCACAGATTTTGTGATTGCCACTAATTGTTTTGCCATGGTAATCAAATGTGTTTTGCCTTTCCAACAAACCCACTAACTCTATTTGCCTGTCTGTTTGCCTTTTCCATATTAAACTGCTTAGCAGTTGTGCTTTCTAATTCTTACCGCTTTTAGAAATTGGATTAATGTATAAAATAACATCATAAGCAGCAGGGATCTGATAAACTCAATTGGCTAAATGATTGATGGCAGTGTTTGTTCCTCAATCAGAAACCACTGGTAAGGTACAGGATCAAATGAATAGTGAGGTTCAGTGTGTCACTGTGTGTGTGCAATGTAAGTGTGTATAAGCACTTGCGGGTGTTTCTTTAAAGCAGCTCAGCATGCAAATATATATTTCTGCTAAAATCATGTTCAAACAGTCAAAGTAGGAACAGATGTATTGAAAATATAAATACAGGGCTTAATAAATATTTTATCATCAAATATTTCAGAAATGTCATCTTTAAAAACATGAAAATTCAGCCTCGGGAGGACCAAAATATTTAATCACTCTCAAGAAATTCTTGAAAGGGAATCTCTTTCCATCAAATTCCTTCTAAATAGAAGAATGAATTTCCAGGTGCTGTGAGCTATATTTATTTTAATCAAAATCAGCCGCTCAGTTAAAAGAGATAGAATAATCAGTGAGGTCATTATTAAGTGAGATAACAACTTCTGAATGAATGCTCTCATTAATCTAATTATAAAATGGAATAGTATCTTACTAATCAGGCTGTTAACTGAATCACTGGAAGTGTGAGGCTGTAATCACAGTTACTTGAACCACGCCAGGCTCCCAACACGATGCTGTGGGAAATGAAGCAGGAATCACGTTCCCCACAGCCACGCAGGGACAACCATCCCCATTGCACTGGAGGTGCAGGTACCTGCTGGTGGAATGTGACCTGCAGCTCATGTTCACAGGGCTGCTGGGCATGTACGAGTTGTCTGGAAACCAATCTGCATGCAGCAGCACTCGGTGCCTGGGGCGAGGGCTGTGTTTGCAAACCTCCTGAACCTCTGCCTCCTCCACTGTTACCCCGTGCCTTGGGCATGAAGCAAGACTCCAAGCACCTGGGTTACTGGAACCTCCAGCAAGGCCCACGTCTGCTCTGCACGGGAGGGTTTATAGCTGAGGGGCTGTTGGAGGAAGCGCATTCAGCTGGGCACAGGCTGGTGAGGAGGGCTCTGGGCTGCTGTCTGTGCCACCTCTGTGGAACCCAGTGTGGGATTCACAGGCAGGGATCCTCCACCCCAGCTTCACCTGGATACACCTTTAGAGACAGAAACACCTGTGTTTAACATTAGCATTCGAAAGACCCTTTCAACACACTGGGCATGTTCACATCCTCCAGCACTCAGCTCCACCTGCCCCAGGACCCTTTTTGCACCTTCCCAGTCTTGGTGGATGTTACAGAATCCCAGACTGGTTTGAGTTGGAAGGGACCCTAATGCTCACCTAGTTCCAATCCCCTGCCATGGGCATGGACACCTTCTGCTAGACATGAGGTATGAGATGCTGAGTTACTGAGTGGAAGATATGAGTGACTGAATGGAAAAACCATGGTGTTCTTCAGAACAAGCAGAGCCTGTTGGGTTTTTTCCCCAATTAATTTGTATCTCATTTCCCTTCATGCTTCACCACAATGACTCAAGGTTCTACTATGCATTTCATTAACTTTTGAGGGGTTTTCCATTATCCAGGCAAGATGTCCCCTGGGTCTGCCTCACCATCCAAAACCACCCTCCCCTGTCTTAGCAAGATCCAACCTCCCTGTCCTTGTGAGGAGCCAGCACGAGGGTCCTGCAGGCCAGGGTAGGTAGAGCCTTGCAGGACAGGCAAGCAGCAGGATTCTCAGGGGCTCTGACCTCACATATCCTGCAGATCACAGGCAGTTCCCTTCTCCAGTTTTCCTCTGTAAGCTGGTGATTGCTGTTGTTTTACCGGCATCAGTGTTCCTGGTCCACATAACACCAGGGTGAGAAGGGGCCAGCAAGAGTAAGCACACACAACACACACGTGCTGCACACATTGACCTACGGTTGAGGCTTATTGCTAAAGGCATAGTGAATGTTCCTCAGCCTGAATAGCTAAGGGAACTCGTGTCTCCTACTAAGAGCAGGCTGGTCAGTCCTGACCTAACTGACCACTCATCCTGCAATGTGCTGGCACCTCTGGCTTTTGAGGGTGCAACAGACAACTTCTTTGTGCGAGTCTCTGTTTCAGCTCTAAACCCTTCATCCACCCTTCACACAGCTGTTACTGCTCTCCTCAGCTCCTCTCTTTGCTGCTTGCTGGGCAGGACAATTTGGAGTAGAAAATGCTGCCAGCCCATCTCACCCTGACCCAAGCCATCCAGTAACTCCACAGTGGTGCCTCTCGGGTTGCTCTGCTCAGGGGGAAGACAGTCAAATACTGCATCTCTAACTGAGGAATGCTTGCTTGTCATAAACCATATACTAACAAATCCATGCACTGGAGCTTGATGAAAAGCGGAGGTGACATACCCCTGAGTGAGCTTTCCAAACAGCATGACAGGGGTTTGGATATTTGAGAAGAAAGATAACATTGTACAGACTGTACAAAACGCATGCAGCTGTACCACTGCACCAGCAAGGAACGCATTTCAAGGGGAGCAAAGGTTTCTTTCTTGCCTGGGTGTTTTCATAAATCCCAGCCAGTATCTTCCTGCATTTTCAGTTCCCGATTTCCTTTACATTCTGACATAATCATTTATTTCCTCGGTGGGAAGAAAAAAGAGAGAAAAGATTTTTCTCCTACTTATTAACGCCTGCTAAGAATTTTCACAGCTATCAGTAAAAACACAGGATTTGATTTCACTTCTGCAGATACGGGAGCAGTGACGTCCTACCAGGCACGTTTTGAAATCTCCAGAAAAAATGCTTAGCCACAAATAACATGGGAAGTGCCGTTCATCACAACACACACTCCATAGAAATAGGAAATACCCATGTTCTACAGCCAGGTGCAGCCAGAGCTGGACTCGAAATTCATTTTTTGAACTATGAGATAAATTTGAATTTAAATGAAGGAAGAAAGGTTGGGACCTGTTGCAGAAAAAGCCTTCCTGCCTAAGAATTTCAGGTCTGCTCCTGTGGATTATGGGAAGAACATCTGCAGTATGTGAGGAAAGAAGAGCGGGGTTAGGCTGAGGGGTCAGGCTGGATGTGGGAGAGAGGTAGGGCCTGTTTCCTAGTGCAGTAATAGACATCATTGGTTTACATTTTCTTAGATGAATAGTAAGGATTACTGAGGTGGTTCAAAGTAAGTGCTTGGTTTTGAGACTGGCCAGAGGAAGGTAAAAGATGCCTGTGCTGGAAGCTGGATGGCACATGGAAGATGCCACATGGGGCATCACACTTTGTCCTGCACATAGAGCTCTTACTGTCTCAGGCCTTTGTGTTGCTTCTTATTTGAACTTTCCATTAACAGGAAATCTTCAACCCTTCGTAGTAGCTCTGCTTCCCATAACTTCACACATCATGCCATACTGGGGCAACATCTTGGTCATGAGTTCAGTGCAGGGTGAATTTACTGAGTGACTTAGGGAATTTTCATGAACATTTGGAATGTCACATGCCTGAGTTGACAAAAAGCAATTGGTGTCATCTTCCCATGATACTGCATTGAGGCACATCACACTCTGATACTGAAATCACTGTCATCCAGGCATTTCCAAAGGAGATCAAAGCTACAACTCAGGAACAGGGAGTTCACTTTAAGAACATTGAAATTCAAAGTATAAACCTATGAAAAGGGAGCACTAGCCAAGATGTAAGCCTGATGGCCCAAATCAGTGCTAAGATAGAGAGAGAATGATAAGTGTGGGTTCCTCCTGCCAGGCTCTGCCCCAGACCCTGCTGAAGGCTTAAAGGCTTCCCTGGAAAGCATCCAGAGGCAATAGTCCAAGATCCAGACTGATTTCATTTGGCTTGTTGAGGGGATGAACTTCCAGGCTGTGCTAGTTTCTTACAATAGCCAGAAGATGGTTCTAGTCCTATTACAGACATGTACCACAGTTGGGTCTGCTCTTTGAGAACTGGCACCATTTGTGGGTTAATGCATAACACGATATCTGAGGGTGGAAATGTCATCACCTTTAACGAGTTGGAAGATTTCACTCAAAGTAACCTGGCTTGATTTGTCAACAAGGTGCCATACAAACAGTCCTGCCATAGGATGGTGAGGCTTAACAGATCATACACGAATCAAAGGTGCCTGAGAAAGTATTGCTGAGGCTTGGTGGGTTCTCCAGTTACCCACTGGGCTAGTTCTTATCTGACTGCATTTGGAGTGAACCAATTTCATGTGCCCCTAGGTTGGTATCTGCAGTGTCACAGCCCTCATCTAAGCCCTTAAGCAAACCAGATGCTTTTTACTGTATTTGTCATCAAGTCCCTCCAGTTCCTCTGCACTGCAGCACTCATACTTGAAGGAAACTACGGATCTGGAATACAGACCTTCACCAGCTAGGAGGTCTCCACAGTTTTATCACCTAAGGAAGGTAAACCCCAAAGCTGTCACACTGATCAGTGGAAAGCATCCTCAGGCAGCACTGCTCTGGAGGAGGACCCAGCTATGGTGGACATACACTCAGTAACCAACACAAAACCTTACTACATCATTTTAGTGACTGATTTGTAAGCAGAGGAATAGCACCAATGAAGAACCTTGGTACCAATGAAGAAGCGTAGCTCATGTGTGACACTGCACAAAACTACCACTCCCCTTGTGCAAGGTGGAGACAACATCCCAGTGTCCATGTCCCAGTCCTTGAACTGGATCTCTCCAGTGGCAAGTTGTGTCCCCCAGTAACATCCTGCCCCTCTGACACAGCTTATTATACCCTCAGCCCCAGTGACCAATGGCTGTGGCCCCACTGCAAAATCCCATCCTATTCCTTAGCTTATCCCCTTCACTACACCTCTGTTCTGCCCAAAACCAGTTCTACCTGCGCATCCCAAGCCCCTCAGTGCTCCTGGCCTTCCCTTTTTCCTTCATCTCCAGTGCAGCCCCCTTGCTCCTGGTCCCTGTGTAGACATCTCCTGCTTACCCAGATAGCCCTCACCACATCATCCTCATCCTGCACCACATCATCGTCATCCTGCACCACATCTCCTGTCCCTGCAGCTGCAACACTCTGGCTTCTGCCCTATGGAGGGGTCACCAGGGACTGCGATGGAGCTGGGAGCCTGCAGCACCAGTCAGGGATGCTCCATATGCATCCAGGCATTGGAGGACTGCTACCATGGAAAAACGTCTGCAGAAGGCACTGCAAATGCACTCAGGACCAAATCCTGGTGTATTAGCTGCCTCTTTGGAGTGGATGCATGGCTGCTACATGAAGGGTGAAGCACTTAAGATAAAGAAGAAAATCCACCATTATTAAGCATTCCCTTGCACCATTTACCAAACCACATAATGCTGATGCCCTCATTATTTTGCCTCAGGAGAAGCACGGTGGGTTAAAATTAACAGTGATTCCATGTTCATTGCAAGCTCCTAATTAACCAGGCTGAGCCGCACTGCTCCAGCCACAGAATTCCCCAGTATTTAGCCATTAGTTCTTTCCAATCTGGCCTGCTGCTGCTGCTTCTGGCAAGTTTTGTCTCATAAACAATTATGCTTAGTGCCAGGTGTCCCAACAGACTGCTCAACTTTCACTAGTGGCTGTCTCATCAGGCCAGTTCTGCTGGAGCTGGGGAGACAGTTTGACATTTGACATCCTTGTGTGCGTAAAGCTAAGGGTCAGCCAGAGGCCCAGAAAGGACTTTTAATTACAGCAACCTCATAGGCTGAACAGACACGTCTGTAACACAGCTATTTCCTGACAAGCCAGCACTCATGTCCCATGCTTCAAGGGGACCCACTGAGCATCCAAGCTCCTGCCATCCTCTGAGTTGGATTTGCACAGGAGAAGGATTTGGACACTGACCTGGATAGGGGGACAGGGCAGAGTGTGTATCAGTGCAAAGCTGGTATTTTACTCTGCAGAGAATAATAAAGTGGAAGTGCAAAAACCAAGGCCCAGGCAGGGTTTTCACCTGCACCTTTGCGTGCAAGAGCCCTTGAGGAGCTGCAGGTCTTTCACTAGCAGACCCCCAGCAGAACCATGCACAGGGTCGGCTTGTGGGTATGATTACAGTGGGATTAAAACCAGAGCTCTGGAGTCCCCTGTATGGGGCACAAGAGTGGTGGATGATAACTTCCAACTGTCACACCACCAGCCCAGCCAAGTGGGTTCTGCTGAAACCCTGGACTGTCCCATGACCACCTCACACCACAGTGGGCATGCAGAGAGGCACTGGGGTTGGTGAGAGCCTCTCCTGCGCTGTCCCCCAGGAATGCCCTCCCTCCTGGGATCTGGGATCTCCAGCAGCTCAGGATCGGGGTGCTGTGCTTGGCCATGCTTTGGCAGACCAGGGAGTGCAACTGCAATTTTACCAAAGGAACACAGGAGATGGTGGCCTAAAGAATTGCTTTCTTGTTTATTTTGAGGCAAACTTCACTAAAGAGCTGTGCATTACACAAAGAACTTCTATAGTCAAAAAGGCTTGATTCGCATTAAAGTGGAGGGAAGCAGTTGCCAGCTGAAGTTCCCTGGAAGAGAGTCCCATGAGATTCAGAAGAAAAGCAAAGAAATGTGCGTTTTAATGTAATATTCTTTCAGATTCCCACATAAAAAGCTGCATGTTTTTATGCTCAGTGTGGCAGCTTACTTTCATTTCAAAATAAACAATTGCAGGTTTAATGGAAGGGCACTTGTTGACAGACACATTAATTTCTCACTGGAGAAACAGAGAAAAAGCACAGGGAAATTCCTGAGACAAGTGTATTTGAAGATAAAAGGCTAATGATATTTTGTATTCCTGAGCTGCTGGTGTAAGTAGCTGAGATTAATTGATCAAGGTGGAATAGTTCCAGCTGGCTCTAGGGTGAATAGTGCAGTGGCATTAACGTGTACCACTATGGAGACACGGGGGTGGCACACAGGATAAACAAGCTCTTACCAAATAGGGTTTGGCAGTGACATTTGACGGTGATTTTTAAGCAACTTGTGTAATAACAGAGCTTTTCTACTCTGTTGTCATTGCTAAAACACTCCACTGGTGTCCACTCCCCTGCTAGATCATTCTCTCAGCAAACACAAGGTAGCTCCTAATCATGAGCATCTTGTGTTTTACAGCCTGTTCCCACACTTTATTTGCTCATATTTTATATGAGCCCTTTGAAATGGCATGAAATGCACTTCTGAGAATGCACAGTCACTTCTGTGGTCCTTCCAAGTGACTGTCCATTCTCTGCCTCTTAAATCAGGTTCTTCATGGAAAGGGAACGACATGTCTTGCTTTTGACACTGGAGCTCTTTCAGTACAAGCAGAGAGGTTGAGCACTTTCCATCAGAGTCAGCATCACGCTCTGGCAGGCGAGACATGGTTCAGTACATGATCCTTCAGACTGGACCACCCCAGATATGCCTGCCTGTGACAGGCAGCACTTTGCCACAACTCTTTTGTCAACAGCATCACATTTGGATTTGAGCAGCAGAGCCAGTCAAGATCAATCACTTTATCTTGAGTTTAGTTCAGACAAATGGAGGGCTCACTTTATTACCTGCAAATAAGACTCTTGATTTCAAAGGGTAGAGGATAATAAGTCAAATGAACTAAGATGACTGTCCTGAGCAGCTTAGGGACATAAGTGAGGAAGCAGTGAGAATGTGTTAAAATCAAATATGCAAAAGTATTTGGCATGGGCTTCCAAAGCAAGTGGAAAAATCCTGGATGGTTGGCCTCCAGGTTTAACACAATGAGTAACTTCATCTTTAAATACCAAACAGAGAAGCTGCAAGGACAGGAAGTAAGAACTGAGCAGCAAATGAACCTACATGTTGATCTCAGAGAGTGCAAGAAAAAAGTGAGAATTGGTTAAAGTCAAGCTGAGTTAAAACAGAATTGAAGCAAATTGTAAAGGACTTACTCATGTTATGACTAAAAAAAGAAGACAGGCAGGGGTTTCTGATCAGTAACAGTGAAGATTAAAGATCTGGATGCAACCCCCAAACTACATAGTTTGTGTCACTCTCCACTAATGAAGAAAATGTCGAATGCAGAGGCAACAGCAGGATGCTGCTGTGAATGAGGGTATGAAAACAGAGCTGATCACATCCATAGGGGAGCAACTTCTGAACAACTCAATGCACCGGAGCCAGGGGGGAGCCAATAATCTCAACATCAGACATCTAGAAATCACCAGAACATCAAACTGCAGGTCCAGTAATGATTATTTCTAATCTATCTACTAAGTTGAGGGTGGTGTTGGAGGTTCAAAGAAGAGGCAGGTGAGTTCCCAGGGTAAAGGAAAAGAGTGAACCAGCACCAATCAGCTGGCTGGTTTGATCCCTGCAGTATCTGAGCTGTTAGAGCCAATTTGGACAAAGAAGAATGAAAGATGTGGGATAAATGAAGAGCGGTTAGAGCTCGACATGGGTTTATTGAGGTAGATGGTGCAAGACTAACCTGATAACTTGGAAAGGAAACGTGGTTTTCTTGATAAAGAAATGTAGTGCCTCTAACCACTCACACTAAGGAAAGCTTTTGATTCTGTATCATAGGAAAAGATTATCTAAGCTACAGTAAGGGACAACCAGAACCAGTATGAAAAGGTACTCAGGAGACAAGATCTGGCAAAGCTGCAAGGTCTGGCTGTAAGGAAGCCTCTAGGGAAACAGTTCTGAATTCAAATGTATTTAATATCTTTGATAACAAGTATCACAAGATATGTATGTGATGTGACCATGGGAAAGGCCAATATGAGGCTGGAATGGTTTCAAGAGAAGTCAGGAATTACAAGTGTGATGTGACCAGACACCTGCAGAGCTGGGTTTGGGCTCTCCCAGAGCCATATAAACCACCAGCTGCTTGAGAAGAAGTGACACAAACTTGTGTGGCCATGGGGAAAGGTGATAAAGGATGGGGTGACTTTCCCTAAAGACAATGGGGAAAAATAATCAAGTAGGAGAAGAGTGAGTCTGGGAACAGAGGAATGGCAGCACAGGAGCAGATGAGTGCCAATCGGGAATACAAATCAGCTGTGCGTTGGAATAAGGTTTGTCCTGCAAGAAGTGAGCCCCAAGCCCAGTACTAGAGGAATGGGGGACACAGCAGGGTCTGAAGGAAGATGTGCCATGGCACAGGAGGCTGGTTCTTTGTGGTCCCTGTCCTGTGCTCCCAGAACCTTCATAAAACCCAGCACGTTCACGTCACATCCTACCATGATTGAGCTGGAAACTGCTCAGCCCTCCATCCAAATTTGAACAGATGTTGGTTAATTCAGTGAATGCCACCCTTGCGGGGGTTCTGCCACAAATTCCCTCTGGCTTCTCCAACCTTTTTTACCCTAAGCCATGACTGGTGGTTTTCTCCTGACCTATTTCATGTGTCCGCTCCACTCCAACCTTGCTGTAGGCTCACCCATACACACACCTTTGTCCCAGTCCTCACCTCAGATGTTCTCAGCCAGTTCATCTCATTTGTTCACTGAAGAATAAGTTTTCTGCTTGCACTAATGCTGCTTTTTTGTTCTTTCTCATAAACAAAATGCTTTGTAAAGGCTTACCAACCAATTCAGCATGTTCTCAGCCCAAACCCTACCCTCTCTGTGTTACCTTTCAGCTCTTCCTTGAAGGATAATAGTAGGATCTCCCCAAAAAGCTCCAGAGCTTTTCCTTACATATTTTCCTGAGCAGCCTTCAACACACTTGTTTTGAGACAACCTTGGTGCGTTCATCACCACAGCTGAGTTTTGTGAATCTGCTTATGCGATGCTGATGCATTTGTTTAGCAAACCAAGTGCAATGTTTATTAATAGCACTGCAAGAAGCGGTTGATCCCATTTCTTTTTACTGTATGTTTCCATGGGAAAAATCACATTGCTGTTGTGCTGCCTCCACGCTGAAAAGTCACCTGGATGGGAAAATACTAGCCAGTTCTATTTCCAAATCCATGATGGTCAATGCTGGATATCAGTGTTGCAACTATTTTGCTTCTAAATATCTCCCTAGATAGCTCAGCTGGCTGCAATGCCAATACAACCTCCTCCCCTGATATACCTACTGAGAGTGTTGGGGGTTTTAAGCCAAACAGAACCTACCCAGCTTTCACTGATCATTGCTTGGTTTCATGGCCCTGTGGTTACAGCAGTGTCCTGCTGGTGGAAATTCTTATGAGCATCAGCTCAGCCAAAATGTTGCTGGAGCATTAATTTCTGGAAAGGGGTGAGTTCATCAAATCCCTGGACATCCTTGTTCCCAATACAGGGCAGATGTCAGAACTGCCTTTGGTAGCTGTCATCACAGCATCTGGAGGAGGCTGACACCCAGGATACTGCTGGTAGATCTCCCCGTGGGCAACAGTGATTTCTTTATCATTTCCAACAGGAGCACTGACTGCCTGCAGGATGTTGAGAGACAGGAAAATATATTATCCTTTTTTTCCCCTAGGATTGTTTTCTCCCAAACTTTCTATTAGTGCTGCCTCCGAAACCCTTTGTCCAATTCAGGAGGAACGCCCGTTTTCCAGCTAACAGCTCCCAGAGAAGCTGTGGCTGCCCCATCCCTGGCAGTGCTCAAGGCCAGGTTGGACACAGGGACTTGGAGCAAGGTGCTCCAGTGGAAAGGGTCCCTGCCCGTGGCAGGGGTTGGAGCTGGAGGAGCTTTAAGGTCCCTTTTAAACCAAACCATTCCATGATTATTTCAAGGCACATTACTGCAGGATTCACCACAGTGGTGAACTGGCTGCATTTTCCATCTCTGCCTCTATTTTGTCTTTGTGAACTTCCTCTTTTTACTAAAAGAGGGAGAAATAATTAATTGATCAATTAATTAAACTTTCTTTACTTTTTATTCCAGTTCCACTTGCAATTTAAAACTGGCAGAGTAGCTAAAATAATGGTAATTGGGAAGGCAGCAGGTTTGTACTGGGATTTCCAGATTAACTTTGTGACTTAGAGGGAGAAAAAATTAAAACAGAGGCCCTCATCTACTTTACCTGAGTCATTTCATTCTTCTCAGGGCTCAAGCAGCATTAAAGCACCTGTATCACTACAGGAGGCTAAATAGAGAGGCGACCAGATCTACTTTCTGCAGAGAGACTCAGCCGGGCATGCAGGAGCAGGAAAACTCCATATCACAGTTGATGGATGTCAGGTGTGCTCCTCAGCATAAGGCTGGGAGTGCATCCCAGCCGGAGACCTGTGCAGCCATCCACCCTTTCAACCAGATCCAAGTGTTCTGTCAGCCTCATCTGGGATACATGAGGGTGAATTTTACCGACATCTTTTGTTCAACATCCTGCAATTGGTTCCATAAACAAATTTCAACACTGTTGGGGTTTAAACATTTTCAACCTCTCTGTAGCCGGAAAAATTAAAGGATTTTTCTCCAGCCACAACTCCAATAGTCCCATGGCACTTGAAAGTTCCTGTCATGGCTGGTGATAGCGATCCTATGCCTGTCACAACTCCAACATGCTCACATTAATGCCAAAATAACAATTTCTGTGCTTTTGGCACGTTGGAAAACTTTCCAGAACTGTGCTATCATCAGTTATTATATTTTACCCTTATATTTATGCAACATATTACAATGACTTTAAATGTTAAATGAAGGTGGAGTTTAGGACATCGGACATTGTATAATATATCCACTTCTCTGCATATTAGACTTCAGAAAGCAACAAATGATCATTTATTTTTGTTACAAGAGGAGTTGGCAGAACTGCTTTAATGCTTCAGATTGCCTGACAGCTCTGATTTAAAACGTTGTTCTGAATTACTTAAATCCTTGCCAAATCTTGAGCGTTTTGTCTGAAACTTTCCAAGTTGAGTTCCTGTCGCAGATCAATGCTTTTATATATTCACTGGTTTTCTGGAAACTGAATCTCAAATAAGTCAATCATCTCTTCGGATGCAATTAAGGGAAATATATTGCTAGGCTAATGTTTAAAAGCTCTTAAAGTTGTTTTGTTGAATAGCTCTAATACCTTCCTGGTTTGGAGCAATATTTGAAGGTTAGGAGGAACATCAGCCTGGCTAGATACATGCTTGATTGTTCCTGTGGACAACAGCCAGATGTATATGTGTTATGGACCACAGGAAAGAAAAGATCTTATCTTTTGTAAGTTCTCAAAGGTGCAGCTAAACTGTTGGAAGGTCCTTCTCAGTGTCCATGCTGTCTGCAGGGCTGGGGTGGAAGTCCATGACTGCAGATCTTGTCTCCAGACTTAGGGAATAGCGTGAGGTGAGGAAGAGCATCCTTACCCCTGCATCCCTGCAGTCACCATTAGCATCCTTACCACCTGCATCCCACCATCAGCAGGTGGAAGCATAGCAGGGGTGTGAGCCCACAGGGAGGACAGATGTGTAGCTGCTCCATGCAGGCTCACTGTGCTCCCACGACACACAGGACAGGACCAGCACAGTAAATACCAGTGATAATGGAGGTCTTCTGCAAACAGGTGTGGAAAAAGGGCTGGTTTCCACTCCTGTTGCCCCAATATACCTTTTGCTAGGGATTTTTGAATAGGGGCACTGTTCACCAGTCCCCAGTATCTGCAGGGCTCTGATCCAGCAAGAAAGCAGAGTATTTTTGCTGGAAGCTGCTGGTTTTGCTGCTAAAACGCCATCCTATTTTCTTGTCGTGCAGCTGGGTGTTCCCTGCTGGGGCCAGCGCCAGGCTGTGCAATCACAGTTATCGCTCCAGCTCGGAGAACAACAGGGGAGAAGCAAATCCAAGCTGGAGGGTGCAGCCAGTGGCTTGGATGCAGGGTGGTCACAGAAAACCCCAGAGCCCTGCTGGCTTATCACTGCTGCAACCCCCCTGGGAGAGGGAAAAGCTTCATTAGCAAGGCAAAGCTGTTTGAAGCACTGTGGGCTTCCTTAGCATGAGGAGGGGGGCACGGGGCTGAGGCTGTGGCTGGGTGTTTCTTGCAACAAGGTACCTTTTTATTTAAAAATGACAAAACCAGTGATTAGAATTCTCTTTCTGTATTTGGCTTTAGAAAAAAAAAAAAAGGAAAAGGAAAAAGAATTAAAAATGTATAAGCCCCTCTGTACTGCATATGTATATTTTATCACTGTATAATTGGGATCTTCATTAGTTCTCTGGGTGAAGTGACATGCGTTTCATGTGATACAGACACCAATGCATTGAGATACAGTTCTTTTTTCCCAAGATTTCTTAAACACATGCAACACTCTTTAATAAGGACTATGTACCTTTTGGAGGAATGCTATCACTGAAAGACAAGACCCTGATTGCAGCAGAAGTGAGGGTGGGGGGCGACGTTTGGAGATGGAGAAAGTATTAATTATGTAAATCCCAAACCCCAGGGTATAATTGCTGCTGCTCTCAAACAAAATGTTACTTTTATCTAAATTACTAAAGTGGGGAAAGTGCAATCCAGATTAATTTGGCAGTGGTGCTGCCGAGCAGACCTGCAGAGCCATGCAGAGGGGAAGGTGCTCCTGTCGCTTCAGGGAACAGAGATTTTCCCCGCTCCAGAGGCAGCTCCATCAGAGATGAGAGTGGAGTAAACTTGGAGGAAGGTCACCAGTCCTGGGAGGGAAAGCTGATTCCCAGCACTCTTCCCCTTTTTCTGCCAGAATTCAGGGCCCTTTTTTTCCTATACAATGAAGAATCAAAAGCTTTCCTCCAGTGTGAGTACTAAATACATTTAAATTCAGAATAATTTCCCTAGAGGCTTCTTTACAGCCAGACCTTGCAGCTTTGCCAGATCTTGTCTCCTAAGGACCTTTTCATACAGGTTCTGGCTGTCCCTTACTGTAGCTTAGGTAATCTTTTCCTATGATACAGAATCAAAAGCTTTCCTTAGTGTGAGTGGTTAGAGGCACTACATTTCTTTATCAAGAAAACCACGTTTCCTTTCCAAGTTATCAGGTTAGTCTTGCACCATCTACCTCAATAAACCCATGTCGAGTACTAACCGCTCTTCATTTATCCCACATCTTTAATTCTTCTTTGTCCAAATTGGCTCTAACAGCTCAGATACTGCAGGGATCAAACCAGAGGGCTTATAAGCACCAGTTTGCTCTTTTCCCTTAGGAACCCAAAGAAGGCTTTTCCTTGCCAGCTGCTGAGAGCACCTCGCCACCAGGCAGGTTACATATTCCTCCTGGTGGCTCATGCCTTTTCAAGGCTGGTCATTGACCAGTGATTTCCTGTTCTGAGGCAAGGAATAATTAGACATATGTAGCCCAGAAACACTTAGTTTTTGGCAGAGGGTGGTGAAAAGTTCACATCACATCACATTGGGATGTTACAGTTCCCTGTACAGGGAGTACTGCTTATCTCACACAACCCCTCCCATTCTTCTTTCACCCAAGCTCAATGGGCTGTTGCAGTTTCCAGTCTGCTGGCTCAGGCCTGGCCATAAGTGAGCTCAGATCTCCACAAACCCCATAGATATTCAGTGGAAAAAAAGTGAATTGTGAGATGGTCTTGTCACAGGTAGAGGTGGTGAAGGGCTCTGCACTTGCGCAAGCGGGGTCACCAATACAACTAATGAGCTTCATCCATCTAGATCTAATAGACTCCTGGGAATCTCAGAGACAAGTCATCGGGTGAGATTTAAATGCCTCCAACAGTCACCAGGCAAGAATCCAACCCTTTATTTATTATTCCAGATGGGTTTGAGGTTGGTGGGGTTCTGGTGTCCTAACACATCAAACTTGATCAATTCACTGTGATAAGCTCTTAACATAAAAGATAGAGTATGGTTATACAAGAGACACTGTGATCCTGACCAGGCTTGACTGTGTGCTCACCAAGATCAAACTACCTGGTAGAAGGAGCTTCCAATGCAACAGCATGAGGAACAAAGGGGAAAGCCAAGTGACTGTGCAGACACAGCCAAGGCCTGGTCCTGTCCTCAAAGCATGTGTCAAAGATGCATGTTCAGTGATTCATGATAAGCTCATTAGAGCATGGAGTTACTCTACACCAAGAAATAGGCTCGTGTCATTGTTGAAGCAGATGTGACACCAGCATACATTTTAAAGAGTATTTTTTAATTCTAAAACACTGTTGACAAACACATGTCCCAGTTTTTTAAAGGTCTGATCCTATTTTTAGTTCTCTAAACAGAATAAAATCAGCCTTTTCCTTTGTTGTCAGAAACTCTCATTTGCTGCTGTCCACTACTGTAATCAGTGCTCCTCTCAAAACACCCAACTGAGAATGCCTACACTAGAAGTCCCCAAAATCACATCAGGATGTAATAGAGATGGAAGAAGGGACATCCTGGGTAATATCACAGAATCACAGAATCCTAAGGGTTGGAAGGGACCTCGAAAGCTCATCCAGTCCAACCCCCCTGCGAGAGCGGGGTAACCTAAATTACATCACACAGGAACTTGTCCAGGCAGGCCTTGAATATCTCCAACGTAGCAGACTCCACAACTCCCCTGGGCAACCTGTTCCAGTGCTCTGGCACTCTCACAGTAAAGAAGCTCCTCCTGATGTTCACATGGAACCTCCTATGCTCCAGTTTACACCCATTGCCCCTGGTCCTATCACTGGACATCACTGAAAAGAACCTAGCTCCATCATCCTGACACTCACCCTTTACATATTGGTAAACATTGATGAGGTCACCCCTCAGTCTCCTCTCCTCCAAGCTAAAGAGACCCAGCTCCCTCAGCTTCTCCTCATAAGGGAGATGTTACACTCCATCATCTTCATGGCTCTGCGCTGGACTCTTTCAAGCAATTCCCTGTCCTTCTTGAACTGAGGGGCCCAGAACTGGACACAAGATTCCAGATGCGGCCTCACCAAGGCAGAGTAGAGGGGGAGGAGAACCTCTCTTGACCTAC
>NDXB01014668.1:0-21619 GCA_002631895.1 Agapornis roseicollis
GGAGGGCAAGCCAGGGGGGTTGAATGAGTGAACGAGCTGCGTGGGTTTAAACCACGACAGTAATAAAACTATGTTATCATTTGGGAAATTGATTCTGAAATGTGCACAGCTTTACAGAAGGTTAAGCATGCTTGGATCTCAAAATTCAAACCCTAAAAGTCTAAGCTCTCCAGGTATCTGTGAAAACTCAGTCTGCAGGTATCAAAAAGTGACAATTCACTTAATACTCAAATACTGATGGCACCCTTCGTGCCCATGATGAGCCTTTTGTAGCCCTTCTTTGTTATCCTTTGGGTATCTTCACTGAGACATTACAGGCATGTCCAAACACTATGGGTTTGCCCCTTGCCAAAATGACATAGATCATCCTTGGCAATATCTCTGTCTTTCTTTTCATGCTTGCCATTAGCCACAGGCAAATCGATTCTTTTACTTTAATGACAAAAATACCACTATTCTTCAGATATGAAGATAAACCAGGGAGCGGTTGTCTCTGTATGCTGAATTATTTGAAATCTTTGCTTTCGCATTAAGTGCTGCACTCTGAGTATGAAATGCACTTAACTCCACTTTAAACACTGTGGAAGATTAAAGCAAAAGTAAAAGGGTTTTATTGGAAAAAATGGGGAAAATTACAGTTTTGTTTATAAAGTTGGAAACACATTTACATAAGAAACACATAAACCCAAATATTGTGTGCATACTGATATGGTAGTCTACTTAGAGCAGTGAATTTAGATCTTTTCTGATGTGCAGCAGGAAGTTAAAGCTCGTGCTTGGTAGGGCTTTACTACTAAATAAAAAGGGCATTTTTTTACAGGCTAGTTTTCAATGTCTGCATTTCCATCCCTGGGTTTTGTTTCATATTTTTATTTTTATCTTGCCTGCTGTCTAATGTAAATTAAATTTCAGAGCATGTCTCCCATTTTTCTATTAATACCAGAGACCTTCCTTATTGTAATCTTCTTCTCCTGTTGTGTGGTGTCTAACAGAATAATAAATGAAAACTCTAGAACTTATCTGGGTGCAAATCTCTTAAAGGAGTAGAAAGAGACCATAAAGCACTCCTTGAACACTTCATTATTCTTTCAACACAAGAATCTGACTTGCACTTTTACATTATAATTCAGTATAAGGGGTTTTTGCGAAAATAAATTGGTTTTGCATGTCACATTTGATAAGGTTTTTTTGGTGCCATGCAACAGTCTGTCTTATGGTTTAACAGAACTTTATTCACGACTATACATGACTCTTAACCACATGGTTCCCATTTGCAAGGTTTTACTCATTCAGAGAGCAGAACTGTAGCCATGTCATCCCAGCAGAGACAAATATTCTCTATCAGTTATTGTGCATCTGCTATTCTCTATCAGTTATTCTATATCTACTGTAATACACACATGTATACACGTGAACTTGGGACACTACAAAGAAGCCTTCAGGCTTTTGTATTTGATGTTCATGAGCAGATGGGTGCTGGGATGGGACCAAAACTAAATTAGTATACTACAGGTGGTAACAGAACTAATTATACTTAGTGTTATTAGCACAGAAATCTAGCAAGCACTGAAGGCACTTCAAATGGAAGTCCACATTTCCAACAATGTTATGTGTAATTAACTTACAAATTGCTAAACGTAATGATTAAAGTTTGAACTTGAAATACTTTGCTATCGTGTTTTTCTTAAATATATATTTCAGTTCTTGAACCCTAGATAACTAGCCAGTCATTTTGTAGAGAAACTTGTAAATCTCACTCAAAACCATCCTGAACAGTATTTGTCTGCATGGGGCTGGCAGGCAATACAACAAAGGAGCTGTAGGAGAAACAAGTTCCCTGGATTTCTCCCTCCACACATTGTAGAATAGTGTTCACATAAGGTTTTAGTGAGAAATGTCTCAAACACAACAAGGGAATATGGCAAACTGGCACTGGGAAGATGAAGCTGAAGGATAAATGGACAGAAATACATTGGACTACCTGCTGGTATATATTGCTCTGAGGGAACGAGACAGCACAATTTGTCTATGGGTTTGCACTTGTGAACTTGTTGGGGATAAGACATGAAAACTGAATTCACATTATTTTTCCCTCAGTGAATCTTTCTTATGTAACAGAACTGAGACAAATTTGCATTTCTCATTAGTTCAGTGTTATGTAGTATTGTGTACATAGGAATGACCCGCAAATCAATATTCTATATCCAGGTAATTTCCCTACAACCACTGCAGGCAGGAAACCCGAGCAGTATAGTTTGGGTACTGAATCTTTTTTATCCAAGAACATTTTCATTCTGGCTAGTTTTGAAGCTTTTGCATTGTGATGGTACATGCAGAAGAGCCATCGTGATGTTCAGAACATTTGTGTTGCCATATTTTAATATCAAAACAGTTCGTATGGAACACTGTCAGTGTTAGAATTCTTTTATCATCTAAATAATTTAATTAGGTCCCATACAGAAAGACTTTCAGGCTTGTTATGTTGGGTGCACTCTTCCTACGTGTTTGTCGTTTATGTTGTTTTCCTTTAGGGGCTTAATGGTGTTTTAAAAACAAGCTTTTCATTGAAATCTTTCTAATGGCTCCTAATGAAGAGTGGGAAAATCTAAGCATTAGGCTGATGTGAGCTCTATTACCTGCAGTGGAAGCTCTTACTGCTTTAAAGTCAAGGTTACTATTTCAAGTTCAGTTTTTATGCTGACTACAACTGACCTCAATAGGATGTTGGTCAAGACCCAAAAAGAAACCCCAGGCACGGAGACCTTAGTAAATCATTAAAATCCTACTAAAACTAGAATTCTTACGTTAGTTACCTTGCATGTGCCCCTCTTCCTTGGCATCTAGCTTTTTCATACTCTAGATGGCTTGCCAAAGGAAACATCTCCTTATGGACATGTTAATACTGAACTTTGCCATTTCTCAGAAGCTCCATAAAACAAAGCTAAAAACTACCCTGCGTACCATCAAAGAAGGAACATGAGGACTGTAAAAGATCCTCTGGGTTATTAAATACAATCCTATCCTATTACATTCAATTAACCAGATCTCTAAAGACCTTGTATTCAAAGTACAAGATAAGAGAAAACAATTAGAAGATCAGAAAGATGGAGAGCATAAATAACCACAGGATTCTCATCAGGATATTTGATTGTTATAACAGCACACTGTCAGTGTGTTAGTAGTAGGTACCACAGCAAAACGTTTCTCATGTTCCAGCTGCAGGAGGTGGGAATGATTTTTACCTTTGCCTGTGATGTGATTGAGCTGATTGTTATATTATTGTTAATACTAATTTTGATGTTCTTTTGAGTTGTAAGGTATCAGCAGCTGATAAAATGTTCTTGCGGTGGGTCTAGCTATCTGATCTGGGATAACAAGTTGCACATTACAAAAGTTCAAACCAAATGACGCCAATGAGATCCTGAGTGTATAAGAAATAAAAACATCACCAAAAATCCCATGTGCATCATTATAAAATCATCTGTCAAGCTGCCTCATTCAATATTTACTAGGCAGAACAGAGCCTAGCAATTAATGTTACTATCTGTTATTTTCTTTGTAAATGATGTGGGTTTTCCTTCAAGTAGTCCCTGCTTTGTACTAATCTTATTCAGTATATCTAAAATCCCTTTCTACTGGGATGAAGTTCAGTGCAATTCCTTTGAGTGTTAAGAAATGTCATGGATGTGTCCACATCCTGCATCTTGTAAGAGGAGAAGAATATACCAAGATGCTTTCATCACATGTTCATTTAAAAATAATGTTGTACATGTAAATGAAACTGGTACCCTTTATTAAAAAGGCATGAGATGCCCTGACAAGATGACAAGGGTCATCTTCACCAGGCTTAAATTAGTTGTCTGTAGTGTAGTGGAGTTTCTTTCTCTAAGCTGTCTTTACTAATAATTAATATGCATCTCTAAATTCAAACCTATTTTTTTTTTTTTTTTTAATTCCTGGCAAAATAAATGGAAACTTTGTCATTCTATTCAATCATTTCAATCTGATTTGTGTTTATGGAATGCCTTGCTATGCGGAGAAAGGTCACAGCTCAGCTAAGAAGCCATCATATACGTAGGTGTAGGGTTCACTGCTCTTGATGAGATATTGCAGTTTAGAGATTTAAAAATAGCTCCTTACTACTTTGTCCATCCTTCACCATTCAAAAAGCACATGTGTTCTAGTGACTCACTGCTAATGTGATCATCTCAGGAACCTGAATGTGCGCGAGTCCATAGGCTCTGATGAGAGATCTGAGTGTCTTGAAGGAGCTGTAATGTTGCTAAGCCACTGCCCATCCTATTTGAAAAGTAGCTACACACTAGTGAAGCTCCCACTGACTAGAAAAGGGGAAACATAGCCCCCATTTTTATGAAAGGAATAAAGGAACTGGATGAACAGAGGGCTGGGACTGGATGAACTTTAAGGTGTCTTCCAGCCCAAAACTTTTCTAGGATTCTTAAACTTTGAAAAGTATGGATGAAAACCGTAATTACCACATTTTGTGAAAGACTGATTTCATGATTTTCTATTCACTTTTGCAGGACTGAGCTGCAAAGCTTAAGCCCATCCATTCAAGTACTGCATGGGTGAGCCCATGAACAAAGGATGCACACTTGAAACAAGTCAAAAACTGGGTGACGATGAAGTAAATTTGCCATCTATCCATCTGGTAGCTTTGACATTAATAAGATCAATGAAGAGGGACTGAGGGAATAGGCCTGTTTAGTTTGGAGAAGACAAGACTCTAGGAAGACCTAGACCTGGTCTTCCAGTACCAGTTGACAGTTTATTGAGAAGATACGGTAGGAAGATGGGAGACCACAAGCATAAGATGAAACAATGAAGGCTCAGACTGGATGAGAAGCAGGTTGGACTGAAGACCCTCTGAGATTCCTTCCATCCTGAATCATCCTATGATGGTGTTGTAGAGGACAAAGAATTAGAGATTACTAAGTGTCAGGATAAAGACACAGATTTTGTTTTCAATGAGAAGACATGTCAGTGTTTCAACACATATGGCTTCATTGCTGTATGTGTTCTGAAACTGAATGCAAATGTTCTCAAGGCTATCCAAAGAGGCTCATAAAACAGACATACTGTCTTCCAAGGTGCTAGATTTTCATTTGGACAAGTGAGTTTTCACAAAATACATTGTTGAAGACGCAGCCAACTGCCTCTATATTCACTTATTCAATATCTGTCTGCTGGATGTGCAGAGTTCCTGATGAAGATGGCATGTAAGTCTACAAATGGATAATTTCACTTCATGATGTATAAGCTTGAGAATTTAATCAGAACACGTTCTATGGGCATTTTATCTCAGTACATGGTGGAGACTGAATTAAATGGCATTGAAAAACTTTAGATTGAGAGAGTAGAAATAATGCAGCAAATCAGAAGGAACAATCAAAGGCAAAATGAGGATTTAGCCAATTTCTGAACCAAAAGAGGAGTAAGTATTATCTCCTGCGTATACTGAAATTCCATCTATGTTAGATGTTCATCTAATTATCAATGGGGCCACTTTAGTTTTCATTTTAGAACTGGCAGATTGTCAAAATGCCCTTGTACTTGAAAGATACTCTGCAGTAGCATGTTCTGCATACAATGGCTCAGACCTCAAATGATTTCAGAAACTGAAGCTACAGCAGACTGCATGTCAGCTTTCTTCCTAAATGCCTCATGGGGTCTGCCTATTTCAGAAAATCCTTCTCTCTCTGTGTCGTAATATAATTAGCAAATCAGCTCATCATAAAATCTCTCATGGTTATGAGGAGTTCAGTGGTGACATGTTTTATACATCTCTGCTGCAATCCAATAGCTCTTATTTTATCATATTATTACTCAGATTTTTGGCCAAGAAACATGATGGGTTTGGCGTTTGAAAGATATGATGTATGGTTACAATAAGTAACCTCTCAGTACCCTCTCAGGTTTGTCCTTTCTTAGTGACTTTCTATATCAATTGCCTTGACTTTGATGTATCTCATGTACTGAAAGCCTCTGGTAGACATTTTGTTAGTATTCTATTAACAGCAGGAAGGTCCATGATGATTATTTAAGCCAACATTCTGCTTAACACTGATTTTTGCACATAATTCTTTTTGTGTTAAAACATATTATATAGAAATATCACAAATTTAAATAAACTATGAATACCAGTTTCTGAACAGCATTAATAAATTCATCTGGTTTTGAACTGCACTTCCTCAGGACCATCATCTGTTACAGATGGTGCTGTGCATATAGAAACACATAATAAACATTTCCACCTACTGGGAAATCACTGGCTGAGTAAAGAATTTGAAGACAGTAAGTGTGATAGGCTGCAATCAACATATAGCAGTACCGAGCAGGCCTTGAAGTTATGCTCATTCCTTGTTGCATTCTGATTGCATGACCTGAACCATACACCTGCCATGCAGTCCCATGGGAATAATTGAAACATGTTACTCTTTACCTTAATTACTACTATCGAAGGCCACAGTCTAAAGAGGCTGGGGAAAATTAATATGGCAACTCCTGTTCTTATCCCAACCCTCTTTAACTTCCACACTCAAATAACACTCATTATTATGGTAAACTCATTATCTTACAAAGACTGGGGAATGTTTATGCATGCTAAATCACTGTTACTCTGCTGTCTAGGCTGCTCCAATCTGCTGCTCTGAAAGAGGAAGCTGGGAGCAGGGTGCATAGCTAGAAACAATCAAGAGACTACACTGTAAATACACAGCAAGAAGTCATTAAACACCTCCTCACTTTGTTCCCTCCCTCCACATACAGATTCTGCACCAGCTGTAACCCGATTAAACTCAACAGTTCACAGGTGTTTGCTGGAATGGTTATAACACAAACCCACTTTTCTCTTTAGGCTTCCTTAACATTTTTACTGCTATTTAAGTTTAATGAATTAAAGAAATAGAAAATAAAAAAGTCCCAGGGACTAAAGCCCAAAGTTTTACAGGAGGAGATGCCTCCAGTTTGGGATGCACTAAAGCATCTCTGCAAACTGTCCCATACCTTCTTGCACTACCCTACAACTCTTAAAATTTAAGAAACTTCATATTATGTATTCAGCTTGAAGACTCACTCTGAAAGTAAAGCATGTATTTAACAAAAGAACATGGAATTTGGTCAAACAATATCACAGTAGTTCAAAAGATGCCTCTGTCGTACAATAGCTTTCTCCTTCTGATAACCAGCCTGTGCCAGAGTGATTGCAGATGCTGGAGGCTCCTTCCTGACACTCAGCTCTTAACAACTGTTCAAGCATACCCAAACTGTTCTGTAGCTGCTTCTGTACTTATACCATTTATTGCTTAGCTGGCTTATGCATGCATTTGTTAGATAGCTACCTGCTGCCTGTGATCTTCAGAAAGCATTTAAGTGAGAAGAGGTGGGAGAATCTTTCCATCTAGCCTATTTTAGGAGCCAAGGATTCATTATCCTCTTTCAGTCAGTGAAGGGAGATAATCATTACCTTGCCATGGACGCAGAGGACAAACTCCTAAAAATTCATATTTGGAGGGATGCATTTCACATAATTTTAGACTTCAAAAATGTAGCTATCTAGAAAAAGAGATACTTCTGCTTTGATTCATTCCATCCAGCCTAGACAGCTATTTTCATATGGTTGAACTTCACTGACTGTAAGAGGGAGTCTGTATTTGTGTAGCTTATACCAGATGCCTTTTTGACAGCTTAAGTTAGAATCCAGACCTTTGAGATAATTTTTATGGTGGAGTATTTTTCTACACATGTTCTTATTTAACCTCAAGTATCTGGAATCAGTACAAGATTCTCTCACTGAGAGAAATGATTTGGCCATCTAGATGTTTATGATAGTACCTTCACCTTCTTTAGCTTTAAATTTTATGAAGATTTGGATGCCCTTTGTCTCAAAATAGACTTTAAGTCACTGGCTGTAATTATAAAAGACATCACAATAAAGAGGATTTATGGACTTTATCTTCAAAGTTATTTTGCATACATTAAGATTTTAGATATTTCACAAGTATTACAAGAAATCTCCTAATAAATACAGATATTAACTACCTTTGGAAAGCAGTGAAGCCTTCAAATGAATTGCAAATGAACATGATCTGTGTTATCTGGGAGCACAGAATGCTCTTTTGTCTTAGATCTGGGCTGCACCTTGCACAAGGAGAATCCTAGGTGGTACCAGAATGCAAAGTACAGATGATAGCATATGAACTGTATGAATTTTTAAACCTTTTGTTTTCCTGCATCAGCAGGCAGTTCAATTCAGGTATTTAATTCAAATATGTTATCATATTGACTCTTTTCTACTCTTTCATTTCATACTATTCCCATCATCTCATATAACACTGTGCCATTTTTCTTCCCTAATACCAATGAAGGATAATTGTGGTTTTAACTTCCTGAAAATATATACTTTCTAAAAACATCGGGAAGAGAATAAGGGAAGAGGAAGTAATAAATGAAGAAATAAATTAAGAAAACACCTTACATTTACACTTACATCTAATTTCCCACCTGTTTCTTGGTATCGTAGTCAGTTGTCAAGCTTTCTTTTAAAGACAGCAGTCCTTTGTGTTGCTGATGTACATCTAGAGAACAATCCAGAACCATTTATCAATTCTATATTCATAAGAATCCTGATAAATAATGAAAAACCTTTTTAAAAATGGATAAACTCACTTTATAATGAGCTTTGCCAGGAGGTGATGGGAGGTGATCCTTGCTCTCTACTTAAGAAGCACTGTTGAGATACACCTGGGTTCCTTTGTCCTGTGATGGGCTTCCAAATACAAGAGGGACATAGGCATACTGGAGTGAGTCCAGTGAAATTGCACAAAGATAATTAAAAGATGGTTAGTTTCACCACACACAAAAAACTACCAAAACCCCCCAATTCATAGAAAAGAGATCAGAAAGATTGGAACATTGCTTTCAGGTTTGTTTCTAATAACAAATAAAGTTCTATTGTTTATGCAGCATTTCCAGGCAAACTCATTCTTTCATCACTTATGTAACTACAGCTTTACTCAGAATGCAAAAAGAAACATTTTTGTATTTAATATATTCAGTCCTTTGCAGGTTTACTTGATGCAAGGACAGAAAGCAGCTCTGTTCAGCAGCTAAAGGCATGGCTATCAGGCATCACTGTTTAAATACTTGTAGCCTTGAGCCTCGTTTTGCATCAGTTGAGCAATTACCCTTTCTTTTGCCTTGTCCAGGTTGAAAGAATTCTGAACAGTGGTGTGCAGAGATTTTTCATGAGGTGATCTATTTTTTATAGCATCATGTTTATGTGGTGTAGGAGAGACATTGCAGAAGTTACAGCTCTGCAAACTCCCTCCATAAAAAACAGATGTTGGACCTATAGTTTTTGTTGCAATATGTACAACCTTTTTTTTTTTTAACAGGTAAAAATAAGACAACAAATCTGACCAAGTGAGTGATGTAGAAACTTTCCCTGATGCAATTTAACAAGTGTAAAAATGAGCATAATCAATGATGAGGGTGGCTGATGCAGAGAAGCAGGGAAAATCCCTGATTTGCAAAGGAATCCTTATTTTCAGATGAGTTTAAATCCTTGCCTGATGGACATAATTTAGTTGATGGTCCAACACTGAAACCCTGCATTTGTAAGTTCTCTCTCCGCAGTACTCTCCATTGCTCCATTTCAAAGTTTAAAATCCTAGTCATGCTGACCCCTTACACAGACACTGCTCTATGCCTACATGTATGTGGCCCTTTGTTTCTTTCTTTTCTGTACATTTTCCAGTTCTACTTCATAGTTTTTGATGTAAAGAGTATTCATTTATCATTATCTAATTCCATGTTTTATTTTCCACTCACTCAAAGCTGTGACCTCCTTCTCCCGTTCTTCCCTTTTCCTCCTTCGGGTAAGTTAGATTCATCAGTAACATTTGCCAGTTCACTATCCATATCCTTTTCGAGATTACCTGGGAACACATAGAAAGGTGCAGGTTTTAGTATAGATCCTTTGGGATTATGTTGGCAACTTCCCTTCATTGTGAAAACTGCAATTTCCTACCTCTTTTCCCTATTCATTAATCAGTAGTTAATCCATGGGATGACTTTTTTTTATCCCATGACAACTTAGTTTCCTTTTAAGAGAAGTGTTTTCAAAAGCTCTTTGAAAATCCTAGTATACTATTTATATATGAGTTTAAGAAGTGTAAAGGACATTTTTTATGTATGGAAAAGAAATTTTCATGTTAGGTGGTTTTTTTGTGTCTATGATTACTTTTTTCATAATATTTCTATGAAGCTTCATTAAAATTACAATGTTTGAGGAATAAAATTCCATTAATATTCTATGCAATATAAGGACATAGTTCATGATATATTTCAAGATAATTTCACGTTGGCCATTTTTGTGATTTTAATCTTATCTTTTATTAAACTTATGATTTGAATACTTACTTTAATCTTTATGTAATATTACATTAGAATTTAAGGAGATAATTCCTGAGTATTGCATGAACTATTTCATAATTACTTTTATGATTTTTTTTTTAAACTCTCTGGAATTGCAGCTTTGTAGGTTTTTCTGATGGTGGCAGAACAAATGCTTTATCAGTGGGACCAAAAATCCCACTTTATTTATTTATTTGGTTAGGAATCTAAAGAGATGACTTAATGCTGCCTGGGCTGCCAGTAACCAGGTCTCTTACAAAATGCTCCCAGGATGGAGCTGTAGTTTCTATTATACTTCCTGTAGACAAACGTGTGAACTTCATACTGTCAGAAGCAGAGAGGTTAGCAGTGTTCTCACATTCCTTTCTCATCTCTGCTCTGCTGTAGTGTGACAGATGCACCCAACCCCCTTAAACAAAGTAGAAGTATTTTGGCACAGGTTACAAACAATGCAAGGGTCTGCGCTGGAGCCAGACTAGGAACTCCCTTGAGAAACCCACAAATAGGATGACTGACCCAGTGAGCATCCCTGCATATGAGCTTATCTGCAAAACCAATCATACAATAAACACATGGATAGTGGGTGGTTTTACCAAGGCTCATTCATCAAGGAACAAAGAGACTTGCACATACGAGATGTCTCATGCATACCTTTCCCATCACAAGCAGTTTGATTATAGAATCATAGAATAGTTAGGGTTGGAAAGTACTTTAAGATCACCTACTTCCAAACCCCCTGCCATAAGCAAGGACACCTCACACTAAACCATACCAGGTTTCATCCAATCTGGCCTTGAACACTGCCAGGGATGGAGCACTCACAACTTCCTTGGGCAACCCATTCCAGTGCCTCACCACCCTCACAGGAAAGAATTTCTTCCTTAGATCCAAACTAAACCTCTCCTGTTTAAATTTGAACCCATTACCCCCTGTCCTGTCACTATAGTCCCTAATGAAGATACTCCTCAGCATCCCAATAGGCCCCTTCAGATACTGGAAGGCTGCTATGAGGTCTCCACACAGCCTTCTCTTCTCCAGGCTGAACAGTCCCAACTTTCCCAGTCTGTCTCCATACGGGAGATGCTCCCGTCCCTGATCATCCTCGTGGCCTCCTCTGGACTTGTTCCAACAGCTCCATGTCTTTTTTATGTTGAGGACACCAGAACTGCACACAATGCTCCCTCCAGGTGAGGTCTCACAAGAGCAGAGTAGAGGGGCAGGATCACCTCCTTCGACCTCCTGGTCACACTCCTTTGGATGCAGCCCAGGATACGGTTGCTTTCTGGGCTGCAAGCGCACACTGCAATCGGCTCATGTTCATGTTCTCATCGACCACCACCCCCAAGTCCTTCTCTGCAGGGCTGCTCTCAATCTCCTCTTTGCCCAACCTGTAGCTGTGCCTGGGATTGCTCCGACCCAGATGTAGGACCTTGCACTTGGCATGGTTGAACTTCATGAGGTTGGCATCAGCCTACCTCACAAGCATGTCCAGGTCCCTCTGGATGGCATTCCTTTCCTCCAGCGTATCCACCCAACCACACAGCTTGGTGTCATCGGCAAACTTGCTGAAGGCGCACTCAATCCCACTGTCCATGGCAGCCACAAAGATGTTGAACAAGATTGGTCACAACACCGATCCCTGAGGGACACCACTCGTCACCGCCTTCCAGCCGGACACTGAGCCATTGACCACAACTCTTTGCGTGTGGCCATTCAAACAGTTCTTTATCCACCAAGTGGTTCATCTATCAAATTGATGTCTCTCCAATTTAGAGACAAGGATGTCGTGTGGGACAGTGTCAAACGCTTTATCCCATACAGCCTAAGTGGGCCTTCTTTGAGCTCCCTATGCTACATAGCGTGGCTGCATGGTGGTNGTGGGACAGTGTCAAACGCTTTATCCCATACAGCCTAAGTGGGCCTTCTTTGAGCTCCCTATGCTACATAGCGTGGCTGCATGGTGGTGGTCTCCTCTAGAGTCGGGACACATCTCAAGGTTACTTCCTGAAGAAGAGAGACCTCTCTGCTAACAACAGATCTTTGGATGAGTCCAATTTATGTTAAAATTGCAACTGGACTGCACGTCAGTGTCTCTCCCCTTGAACTGGGACACCTTCCAAAGTTTGAGATTCCTTACTGAGAGATTCTTCCTTACTGAAGCCCAAGAGACCCGTTACACACAACAGATACTTGGTAAATTTCTGACAACATTGTAAATCAATACTAATTAAATCTGTGTAGTTTATTCCTTTAGACATAAACCGTTGCCTAAGTCTGAGACTAAGACTGTACCTAGACAAACCTAAGCTTCATTAGGAGTTTAGAAAGCGGGGGGTCAACTCTGAACCTCATATTTCAGTGGGAGGGTTTCCCTTACCCTTTCGCATTTTTGGTTTCCGTGTAAATCATTCTAGCTTGATTCTAACTTGATTTTCCTTTGTATATTTTATCCATGTAGTAAGTAACAGAGTAAACTTTGCCATTGGGCTTTGTTAAGTTGTGCTTATACAACATCATGTTAAAACCACTTGTGCTGATACCTCTGATAGTCATACTTTGAGTGAACTAAACCACTCATTCACGACAAATTCACATAGTCAGAAGAACGGCAATTAGTATCACAAATTACTTAAGAAAGCTTGAAATAAATTTGATTCTCAGATTGTCAGAAATGCCTAATTCTTAGAAGAACGGGCTCATAATAATTGGCATGACTGGAAAACTGTGGAAGAAGAGCTAAAGGTAGCTGGGAGGTATGTAGAGTATGGAAAAGGAATTACTTGTAAAATATTAAGCACCTACCTTGAAACACATTTCAGTATAGGAAGATAATCAATAAAAAGAAACAAGACCTAAAGGGAGGAATAACAAGCAGAAAGGCATCTGAATTAAAAATGTCTTGGAAAATTGAGCAGCTACAGAAACAGCTATTGGAAGAAAAGGAAAGGAAACACTAATTGGAAGATAAGGTTAAGGTGGTACTTGTGTGGACTCCAAATCCCCCTGACATTGTACAGATCAGAAAATTTACTGCATTCCCTGAAGAATGGGATGGAAACATATGGGGTGACTCTGGCAAGAAGAAACCAGGCAAAGATGATTCTTTGTCTCCCTCAAATCCTCTTGAATATGACACCAGACCCATTGTAAAGACAAAACAATCTGAAGGGCCTCGGAGTGGTGCTCCATGTACAAGTCACCCTCTGGGATCTGCTACAAATGACAAGATTACAGGAAAAAATCAGCAGAAAGCCAAACAAAGTATTTGTGGCAGTCTGCCTAAACAATGGTGACTGAATACTGCTGAGTGGAGATGGTTTCAGTGGAACACAGGACCTTACCCAGCAGATGAATCCCACTCTATCACTGGTAGGGTAACTTACTGGGTTGGGGAAAATGGATGTTATGGAACAAGGTGAACCCTCCATAATCCTCATCAGATTTCTTTAATAAGCTCTCTACAGCTATCACAAAAGCTGCCTGAATATGCCATGCATAAATGAAAACCCAATGATATATGTACATTCACATGTGTTTAAGCTTACACTCTGAAATACTTCCTCTGAAGAGTTTACCTGCTGCTAAAAGGCTATGCTTTGTACCGGATGAAATGGCTACATAAATGGCCTTATAATACATATGTAGAACAGTATGATAAAATGTTATAAAATATACCCCATGCAGTGATATGATGCAGTAATCTGAAATGTACCTTATCACATGCAAAGATAAAATGCTGTGGATTACATCTCATACGGTTTTGTGATATGCTGCTTTGAACAGCATCTCAAAAAGAAACTCTATGAAACCAGTTACCTCAAGCAAAACACTGACTAAATTGAAAAGGCAAATTAATCTGGATGGTAGCTAGTTTTTGCAGTACTTGGTAAATGTGCTTCAAGTTAAGTTTTTACTGTGAGAATCTGAAGGGACAGAGGGGGACTGGGCGGTAGGATACAAGACTGAAAGTCAGGTGTACGTACAATGGAGGAAGAAGGACTTGTGAGTGGATACCAAAATACCTATTCTCAAAGAAGAAATATTTTTTGCAGCTGAGCCTACCAGTGTGTTTGTTTTGAGCATGTGGGCAGGACTGGGTGCATTGGCTTTGCATGGCAAGGGTTTGGTAACAGTGGGGCTACAGGGTGTGAGGAGTCCTCTCCTGAGGAGGAAAGAGCAGCAGAGACAACATGGGACAAACTAACCACAATTCCCATTTGTCATCCCCCTGCACTGCTGGAGGGGAGGAGGTGGACAAGTGGGGAGTGAAGTTGAGCATGGGAAGAAGAGAGGGGTGAGGGAGAGGTGTGTTAAGATTTGGGTTTATTTCTCATTACCTTGACTTCTGATTGGAAATAAATTTCCCCAAGTGAGGTCTCTTTTACCCATAATGGTAACTGGTGAGTGACCTCTCCCTGTCCTAATTTAGACCCATGAGCCTTTCATGATATTTTCTCTCCCCTGCCCAGGTGAGGAGGGCAGTGACAAAACAGCTTGGGGGGCGAACAGGGCATTCACCCAGGATCAACCCACTGCAAAGGGGTTTAAACTTTGGACAGGTTACCAGGGGAAGTAACTTAGCTGTTTGTGTTACTCCAAAGGCTGAAGCTACAACAAAAGAACCATCGTTATCTATGCCTCTAAATTTAAAACATTCTTAAAATAAATCCTATTTTATGGCCACATCAGAAATCATAAGTGCCCTCCATGCGACTTCCAGAGTGGGTAGTAACTGGCATGTTCAAGCTGGTGTCTCCAGCTGTCTCACTCTCTCCTTTGTGCTTGAAAGACTGTAAAGATACATCCTCCTCAGAATGAAAATCATAGAAATCTCACATCTTCATTGCCTTTGGCATTACCTTCAGTGGAATGCAGCTTGAATCTGAATCTTCTCAAATTCTTTATTATAAGGACAGTTGGCAAGAGGTACTGCCAGAAAAGCAATTTTTTCCCTTTGGTCATTGACTTATAATCCACTTTCAGCTCCTTGACCTACAAGTGCTCTGCTTTCCATCCTTCAGCTGCTCCTTTAGGAATGGAGTTATATATTGTTATATTCCAAAGTTTCTTTCCTAAAGTTTCATACATTTTCACCTCTCCCCAAGTAGCACTTCACATTTTTTGTCCAAAGTATGGTTTAGTGATGGGCTTGGCAGTCCTGGGGTAAAGGTTGAACTTGATGATCTTAAAGGTCTTTTCCAACCTAGCTGATTCTATAATTCTATATAATAACACCACTGAACTCCAGGCAAACTTCTAAACACAGATTTAAGAGCAATATCAGGCAGAGTATAGATTATTATTGTGACATAGCCTACAGTATCAGGTAGGGAAAGATCAAATTAATGCAAAGTAGAGATGTATCTACACAAAACCTTAACCTGTTTAACTCAGTAAGAAGTCTACTTAATGCAGTCAGGTAGAAAGAGATGACAGTAGAAGCTAGTGTTTCAGCAATGTTATCAAGCCCCTGATTGATTTACTCACTGACATGTAGAGAGAAGTTCCATCTGACTGAATGAATGTATGCATCTACTTTAGGGTAAGCTGAATAGCTCTCTAACCCCCTCTGGGTGTACTACCAGGATACGTTATGTAGTAATCACCCAACCCACAGATTGCGCCCACATGTAGATTCCTGTATTCAGACATTAAAAACAGCAAGCTGAATCCCACTACTGTCAACTCAGTTGCCCAAACAGATGTTTAATTCCAATTAAGTTACCTTAATTCCACCTAAGTGGAGCTAACAAATATGACACTGGCATTTTAAAGGACTTTTCTCAGAAACTGGTTTAAATCTCTAAAGATAAAAGAGAAATCTTCAGGTTAAATTCCATTGTCTACTTAACATCTGTTTGGGACATTGATTAGGAATCAGAGATTATCCAGTTGGAGCTGATTGGTGTGAGCTGACATGATTCCTCTGTCTTTCCAGAGTGGTAGCTGGCAATCAGACAGGGTCCTTTAGGGCATGTCGGATGCTACTAAGCACTTTCATTTAAACTAGTGACCACTGGGGCAGTGACACTTTTCTTTGTATAGAATGATAGGCTTCCAAATCCTGATTTCTGAAAGTTTCATCCTCATCCTAGGAAAATAAGACATTGATAGTGTGTGTAAAGCAACAGGTAAAATATCATCATTACCCAATGTAGTATCTGTATTCCCTCCAGGTAATACTAGTAAGACAGAAGGTAACTATATGAGCTGTGTTACTGCACAGCTGGCCTCAAGGCTGCTCCCACTACACCATGCAGGTGAGAACAGAGATGCTTAATGACATGACAAGGTCATCCAGGACCCTGCAAGCAGAGCAGGCAACTCCAGTGAGTTGCCACATACCCCAACCCTCCTGTTTTCCTTCTATCCAAATAACACCAACAAAACTCGGGAACACCAACAGTTATGCCCTGATCTGTAGAAATCTTTATTATCCTCTGAAAGAGAGATGAGGTATTTGGTAGCAATCTGCATGCTCTTTTCATATGGTATTCCATTTGCTACTAATCAGCCCTAAATACTACTAAGTTCTGTGGAAAGAATTATCACCTGTAAAAATACCTGTAAAAATCTATCTACAGATGCATTGTGAAACCAGCCAGAATATACACACCAAAGTTATACACACAATATACAAACATTTTAATTCTTTCAAGTTTTGAAGTAGTTACAGTTAAAATCAGCTTATAGCTGTTGCTTTTGGAATTAATCAATCACTTCTTGAAATAAAATAAATGTTTTGTCTTCCTCTTAAGTTGCTCACAACACGCATGGGTGAAAATAAAAAAATCCACACCTCCTCAGATGTAGACAGGAGGAATTTACATAGCATTAATACACCATCCAGTGTAAAGCTAAGAAAGAGTTGTGTTTAATCTTGGACCTGATTATTAACTCAGTATCTGTCTTTTTCACTTGCCAGACTGAAACAGAAATAGCATCCTTGCACCCTAGTCATGCCGTGGCAGCTAATGCCACCATATTTTAGCACATGCTGGTGTGATTATTGACATGAAAGATTCCTAAGATATGGTTAAAATAAAACACCTTAGTTTTAAATTTCCATGTCAGAATGGCATAATAGTGACTGCTCAGCTCTGTTTCCCAGTAAACAGGAGGAGAGGTTTCATTATCCGCTATCCTGGTCTCTGTTCTCCAATACAAGAAGTACACTTTAATTTTGAAACAGGCTGGTGAGACAGATATATTCTGGCATTTTCAGAATGCATATTTATAGTCTTCCACCCAACTGTTTTCTATGAGTCACTCCTGTAAAACAGAAATCTTTGCTGTGGAATAACAGTCGCTTGGCACATGGAGAGAAATGCCAGTTTTCTAGTGAAGAATCGGATGTTATCATCTCATGGCTTGCGGGCCAATGCTGCTCATAGTCACAGGACAATCAAAGAGGTTTTTATTTAACAAAAAAGCCACTGAGAGGCATTAAAGTACAGTGTTCCTTGAAAACCAAAATTTAGCTTTTGCTAAACATTAGTGCCCACAAGCCCATCAATGATGGGTATCATTGACAGAGGGTTTTCTGGAGGCTCGGGAGACTTAGAATCATAGAAACACAGAGTTGTTAGTGTTGGGAAGGCCCTTAAGATCATCCATTTCCAACTCCCTGCCATTGGCAGGGACACCTTCCACTAGACCAGATTGCCCCAAGCCCTGTCCAAACTGGCCTTAAACACTAGGGTTGGTACAGCCACAGCTTCTCTGGGCACCCTGTGCCAGCGCCTCAGCACCCTCATAGGGAAGAACTTCTTTTTTATATCTAACCTAAATCTCCCTTGTGTAATTACCATCACCCCTTGTCCTGTCACTACAGTTCCTGTTGAAGAGTCCCTCTCCAGCATCCTTGTGGGCCCCTTGTCTAACTTCAAGGAAGTGTCTACATTTGATAAAGGTTTTAACGGGTTTCAAAATCAATTCATCCTGACTGTGTTTTAAATTCATCCTAAAGATCCTCCTTGTTCCACACCTTCTCTTCTGGCAGTTGCCTCACGACTCCTCACACTAGGATGCTTGCAGTATCTTTTTTTTTTTTATCATGGAAAGTTAATGCACTTCTAAAAACTTACACTGTTGTCTCCTACTTAGAGGGTCAGGGCCAAGTGACAAACCTTCAGCAGTCTGGGAGCTGAGTTAGAATAGAATAAAATAGAACAGAATCAGGTTTCAAATCAGAGTATTATCACAGAGACTGCGACTCGGAGATTATAAAGAAACACCAGCTGAGGTGAACAGTGTACTGTTCCTTGGTGAGAAATCTTCTGCATCTCCCTAGGTGTCTGCCACTTCATCTTATAACTGATTTAATTATCTGCAAACCTCCACAGTTTAATGTTGAGTTTTGCTCTGAGTACTTCCAGTGAAAGTAATTTCACAAACTCCTCTGCCAGCTAATTTCACTGTGTAAGGAGAAATTAGATGATGAACTTTGAGAGAAAGCCTTCTTCAGCTTCCAAAGGAAAATCTGTCTTCTAAATGGAAACCATCGTTTCAACTAACAGGAGCTGATACAACCAGGACTACAGTATGACATCTAAAACAAATAAAAAAGAATGCACTAATATGCAATTCTCTCCAGCAAACTCTTTTAATATGTACTATATTTTTTACATGCAGAAAATGGAAATACAAAAGTAAAGCACTAAAACATTCAAGGAGTTTATTCCCTTTGTACTGGCCTGAGAAAAATGAATAGCTATTCAAGATTAAACCAAAAAGAACAAACCAACAAATTAATGCCTGAAAGAAATAAAGACACTGACAGCGCAGTATTTAATGACCAGGGATCAAAAGCAATGCCATCTTTTTCCCTCTCTCATAGCTGTGGATAAGGAAAAACTGTAAAGGTAAACTGAATTGAATGAGCTCTTGCTTAATTTTTTGGATTAATTTTAAAATATACCTCATAATGACTTTATCCTTTAAGAAGTTTCAAAAAAGCTTTTAATGCTTGAAAGGCCAGATGCTGTACTGTGCTGTGTATATTCAGGCATAGCAGGGTCTTACCAGATGAAGAAATAACATCCTTAAAAGGTTTTTGTGCCTCAGAAATGCACACAAGGGTAATTTGCCTGACATTTTAAAAATTTAATTTAGGGTTCTTAGGAAAGAGACATAATCATCAACGAACAGCTCACTTTTCATCCACAGAAATCCCTTAATGGGTCTAAATATGATGCGTACTCTGAAAAATTACTTGACTCACCAATGTGAACTTTTAACACAATTAATTTAATTTGTAAATTGAACAATATGCATCATTAATGACTCACAACTTCCGATCTGCTGAACAGTTTCTGCCTCATGTCTCAGTCATTTTGGTCAAGCCATTTTTGGCAGCTTTATGTTGCCTTTAGGTTCTATACAACTTTCCTACTTTAACTCCCCAATGGCCAATTTGCACTTGACTGCTAACTGATCTTGGTGAAGAGACAGGTCTTGCTCTATAGCTGTTCATACAGATAGAGTCTTGTATTCTTCTCTTCTTAAGGTCTTAACAGGCAAATTGTTCCCGGGTTGCAGCAACTGGCCAGGAAAAGGCATTTTCAAACAAGATGATGCTAATGCAAAGTCCACCACAGGCCAACCAAATTCTTAGTATTCACAGAATGTATAGAGGCTGGTTCCTTGCTCCACCACTAAATTGTCATTACATTTGGGATTGGTGTTTAAAGTTTGCCTTAGAACAGGAAGTAAAACAAGAGTTGATGAGATTTTGAATAGCCTTCTGAGAATACAAAAGGTCTATGAAATAAAGGAATGAAATGACTCAGGCTTCTCTAATTTCCAAGGCATTAGTCAAAATTGCCTAAAATTGCCAAGCATTTCAGGAATTTGTGGTATGATGATGCTGCTGAACAAACCCAGCAAATATAATTGTTCTTTGAGTCACAGGTGGTTACTTCTGTGCTCCAACAAGGCAATCAGTGATGCCCAGGCTGTTCTTTGAGCCATGATCACAGGAAACAGGACCCTGTGAAAAAAGGAAAGCTGTAGCTGCATGATGCTTGAATGATAAAAGAAGGCTGTTATGAACCTCTTTGGGGATTCTCCTCTTCAATGGTTGTGCCAAACCCATGAGAATGATAAAACTGTCCTTTGGAAAAATGAAGCAGTGATAGGACAATACATTCTAGATATCTTTAAGAATGACATACCACAAAGCTGTGCAATACTTTGAAGTCTTGAATTGGTGCTGATGTTCTTTGAACATACCATAGTATGGGACATTTCAATAACATGAGGCAGATGGTGTGACATGCCTGAGAGATTTTGATAACTGAGATTCTTTATTTATAAGGCAGCTTATGATAAAAACAGTGTGCCCATTCTGAAACCCAGGAGACAAAGAACAGAGAAGGTTACCATTCAACATTAATACAAGTAATACTGGATCAAATAATTCAGCTCTTCAGCATTTCAGGATGATGGGCCAGCAGGATTAATTATTCCAAGAATTTTAAAAAGTTAAGTCTCCAAACTAAATATAGTCTATGAATCAGTAGGCTGATACTCATTTTCATAGCAGTATAGCCTTAATATAATTAGACATGACCAAACAATAGGTAATTTCTGTCTCAACTCACATGAAATGTAATTTATAGGATAAAGGTATATGGAGGTGTTTGGTGACGTCAAAGCTATGTGCTTAGCTATTGTAATACAGACGTCATAATATTTGTCTTTTGTGTTTTATTTCATGTGAAAAAGTATGAGAAATGCAAATTCAGCAGACTGAGGACTGAAGAAAAAAGTAGGACTTGCTGCAAACTATTCACAGCTGCAGATAAATTATTTGACTGACCTAAATTAACCCATCTTCTCATAAACAGCCCATATATAGTAGTTGAATGTACATGACTATAACATGCACTGAGGGATTGCATTGGTGAGGTGTGTTTGACCAAAAATATCTGATCCTGCTGTGCTACTTGCTGATGCATCACATATACACTTCTATCTACGAGAGGAATATAATCACTGGCTTGCAAACAGGTAAGAAGACAACATATGATAGACTTGACAACCTTACAGTTTAATAGAACAAATCCCTATGTATTTGTCCCATGTCCTTCATGGCTGTATAATAATTTAGAACCATTGAAACTAATTGTCTACCTTCTTTCCTGTTAAGTCATACCTACTTGTTATATTTGGGTCTTCA
>NDXB01014671.1:0-15010 GCA_002631895.1 Agapornis roseicollis
CAGGTGAGGTCTCATGAGAGCAGAGTAGAGGGGCAGGATCATCTCCTTCGACCTGCTGGTCACAGTCCTTTTGATGCAGCCCAGGATTCGGTTGCTTTCTGGGCTGCAAGCGCACACTGCAGCCGGCTCATGTTCATTTTCTCATTGACCACCACCCCCAAGTCCTTCTCCATAGGGTTGCTCTGAATCTCCTCTAATGGGGAATCTCTCTCTTGATGGGTAAGAGCTGTGCAAAGGGGAGTGCTGAAGCACAAGGGCTCAGCACCAGCAGGATTGGCACTGCTGGTGTTATGGCTCGGAGTCCTTCAGTCTCTGGCATGGGGCTGGCTACTCTTGTGTGCTCCCCATGCTACAGCTCCCATGTGCACACATACATGCACACTCTTCCTGCCTGCCTCCAGAATCTGCCCATTGCCATGGAAACAGCAGTGACATCAGGCGCTGCTAACGTTATTCCAATGACTAATTGCGTTAAGAATGGCAAGCCGAATTATGGAAACAATTCCCAGGCCCCAGGGATCTGCATTTAACATCCCAGGCAGATGAAAAAATGTGTCCCCCACCTGCAGAGATGCCAGGAAGAGCTGGAGGAGAAGAGCTGGGGACCCTTGCCCAGGCTCATCTGTGGGGCACAGAAGGGCTGCTTGGGCTCCAGCCCACTTTTACATTGAATCCTAATTTTCGGAGGCTCCTCAAGAGCTGTCTTGTGCCTTTTCAAGCTGCCTGGGTAGTGCCTCAAGGGCTATCCTCCCTGGCACCTTGCTGCAGCTGGGCTGATGGCACCATCACTGCATGGTGTGCAGGAGGAGATGCTGCACAGACAGGACAGGAGCCCAGCCACCCAGAGAGAGTGACAGTGGACTGGTGGGATCTGCCCCTGCTAAAACAGAGCCAGGCTTCTTTATGTCCCCCCAACTTTGTTAAATCTAGCCATTTCCCCAAAGCCTTTCAGAGGCAGGCTGGACACCTTCCACCCTGTTGCTGCAGCAGGGAGGAGTACTGCACCCAGAGCCATCCTACAGCACAGTGAGCGTCTGGCCTGGAAGATGCGTTTTTATCCTCCAGAGATTTCATCAGGCTTCAGAATAAGGAAGAGCTCTGGAGAGAAGGCACTTTGCCAAAACAGCTGATATAAAAGGCAGCTATTCAACTATTTTGCTTTTAAGTGACAAATACCATAAAAAGGGCTCCAGTCAGAGGCAATTCACAGGACAGGGTGGTGGAACTCTTGCTCTAGCTGACAGCAGCTATGTGCAGAGCTGACTGCTTATGGACTCCTTTTCTCCCTAATCTGCTGGATACTAGAGCCATCTGAAATAAACCAAGCCAGGCCAGCTCTATCTGTTTATTCATTTATATATTTTAAATCTCTTCCTTAAAATAACATGATAGCTTATTGCATCAGCAATTTGTAACTCCTGGCTGCGTACAACATCCTGGCTGATTACAGCTCTGTACTATCTAACACCAAATAAAAAACATTATCAAAATATGTTAAGGAATTATTCGGGCATTCCGGATGCAGCCTGAAATACACCAGTGCTCACATCCCTCTAACAGTGTTAACCCTCCGCTGCCCGCCTGCAGGCAGAGCAGTAGTGGTTCCTTCTTCCCTGCCTGCCTGCAGGCAGAGCAGTAGTGGCTCCTTCTTCCCTGCCCGCCTGCAGGCAGAGCAGTAGTGGCTCCTTCTTCCCTGCCCTCTTCACATGCCTGCTGCATCCTCCTCCTGGCCCTCCAGGACACCAGGAGCAGGCACTGACAGTTCATAATCATGTTAATTAGCAAGAGACACTGATTTCACCCTTCTGCCACTCCAGGAAGCATTAATTACAGCAGAAAGCACCACTAATGCAGAGGTATTTCTCCTTGTGCCAGGGACCTTGGTGATATCCAGCCACTGGGGAGGGCAAGTGGTGCATCAGTACTTAAATACCATCATGCTATATTCTGACAGAGCTCCACGAATACATTTAACACAGCACAGAATCGCAGAATCCTAAGGGTTGGAAGGGACCTCAAAAGATCATCTAATCCAACCCTCCTGCTAGAGCAGGGTAACCTAGAGTACATCACACAGGAACTTGTCCAGGTGGGCCTGAACAGCAGCTCTACTCATATATCCCCATCCATCCCAAACTGTTAGTCCCTCCTTGAGTGATGTCCTTTAAATTCAGGACAGACCAGTCGTGGTTTTCACCAGCAAATGAAAAATTTATTATCTCTCCTTGGTTTTGTTTTTCTTTTCTTTCCTACACAAAAGTGCACTTTCCCAGGCTGGATAGGAACACAGGTTTCCCTGCGGGCTGCAGCGCTCAGGCTTGCAGCCTGGGTGAACCACTTGGCTGTGGCCAACAGTGGCAGGGAGTCTGCATCAGCTCTTCCTCATTAATAGGCTCATTTAGGCAGCCGTCCCCCGCAGCGTCCATTAACACACATGAGAGAGTGCCCGGAGGTGAGAGCTTCACTAATCAAATGTGCTATTAAGATCCTAATCCATTTCATTTGCCCGTTTCATTTGACACTTAGTGAGGCTCAGAGATGCTCTGTGTAACAAGGACGAAGGCACAAGACCTGTCCTGTGGAAAAATAATCCTTTCATTAGACCCGTAATTCCCTTTCATCCTTTATCAGTTTATTTCTAGAGCCAAAGGGTGCTGGGGGTGTAGAGCTCTGGCAGAGCTGCCATGGACTTTCACTTTGTGTGTGTTGCACCATGCAGAGTGTGAGACCGGGAGGGGTACGCAGACAGCAGTAACAGCCAAAAAAACCAACCCCTGAAGAATAGGTGACCTGATTATTTGATTACATATTACTGGACTGTATTCTGGGGATGTTACCAGGAAGACAGGCTGGATGTTTAGAAGACAGAATATCCTGGGGACTGACATGATTAAATACTTAAATCTCATCTGAAATAATTTCTGATTTCTTTCTCCCTTTGATTGGTAGCCACGTGAGAGGGTCTCAAAGGTCAGCAGAGGAGGAAAGCGGAATGAAACAGCGATTGCTCAGGAGGCTGATAAACCAGCGAGTTAAACTTGCACCAATGCCTGAGGCAGAGAGCCTGACACCACTTAATTTTCAGCACAGATTCTGTATCACCTCTTCAAAACAAATGAACATGAGGATGTGTGACTCTGCCTGGGAGCTGTTCATGACTCTGGGGATTCTGTGCGTGGGGAAAGGGCTCAAGTTATCAGATAAGCAGTCATCAAATAAGCATTCCTAAATATGTAGTCTCCCTGCACAGAAGCACACTTGAAACTGCATTAAACCTTCACACTATTAAAGGAATATTTTATGAAATAGCAATTTTGTGAATATAATATTCACCTCAAGCACTAGGTTGTGATAGTTCTTCAGAACAGAGCGCAGAAAATATCTACATCTCACTGAAATGCTCCCACTGAGCAAAGCTGAAGTGTTCCAGCCACAGGTTTAGCAAGCCCCTACCTGAAAGCAGCCTTCTCCTTGGGCATCTGAGGGTTACTTGGGAGTAGCTCCATGCACCAGCAAGGCTTCCAGGCCATGTGCAGGCAATGAATCCTTCCTGAGCTCACCCCAGAGGGCTGATGCTGGCAGCTGCCTGGTGGGAGAGAAGATGAGCTGGCCATGGCTGAGCTGACCACAGCTCTGTCCTCACTGTGTCAGACTGGTAGGGCATGAAGCAGGTAGATGCAGCCCTGGAGCACCTTGTATCACCCTCCCTGTTGGCAGAGCCCCCAGGCCTGCCTGACTCCACCTTGCTCAAGAACATATCACAGAATCACAGAATAGTTAGGGTTGGAAGGGACCTCAAGATCATCCAGATCCAACCCTTCTGCAGGGACACCTCACACTAAACCATGTCACTCAAGGCTCTGTCCAACCTGGCCTTGAACATCACCAGGGATGGAGCATTTACAGCAGCAGCACACACCTTGGTTTCCATACCCAAGCAGTGTGCGAAAGGAGAAGACATACAGCCTGGTGGCATCCACCTTGCTTTTTCTCACCGGGGTTGCTACTTGAGATGTGGAGAGGCCCTGTCCCCACAGCCAGAGGTGGCAATGGAGGGAACAAGTGGCAGGTGGAACATCTCTTACAGTGGAACTTTTATGGGGACTTGGCCCTTTTGACTATTTATTAGCATAGAGTCCCTTCAGCCAAAACATCAAAATCCCTGGTCCTTCCTCTGTTCTAACCCATTTCTTCTGAGACAAACAATTTCTGAGCATTTGATGCAAAAATGTATTTTAAAAAGCATCTTTGCCCTCAGAAGCTCAATCTCATCTGCTCCTCAGCATTGCCCAGGGCAGTCACCTCTCCCTGAGCAGCCAGCAGAGGAAAGCCAGCTCCCACCCAGACCCCTGGGCTGCTGCTTCACAGCACTCCCAGCTGTCCCCACGAATGTGGCTCTCCCACAGGCACCATGTTGCTCCATAGGGTCCCCACTGGAAAGACAGAGCTCAGAACCAAGCATCACATTGCTGTGCTTAGGAAAATGGTGCCAAGAGGGGGGAGCGATGTGCAGCACTGCCGGTAGGAAGGGCAGCAGGGAGCTGCTGGGGGCTCCAGACCCAATAGTGCTGCCCTTGGCAATGCAGCCCAAGGCCAACTGCATGTCTAGCCAGTAGCAATGTAGGCAGTAATGCTGAGCTGTAGCTGAAACAGGAGGAATTATCCCCACCAGCTCCTCGGCACACCCCACATTAAGTACTCACGGCATGACTGCATTAAGCACTGCCAGGGCAGGACCAGGAAACTTCAGCCCCAGGTTTTCTCTTCAAATGTATGGGAGAGGTTATTTTTCTTTTAAAATGCACCATCATCTCCAGACAAAATTAAACACAGGCGAGCAAAAAACCCCTGCTGAGCAGCGAGACCATGAATCACTCCCTTTCCTATCCCTGCCAGCTGCAAGGCTGGAGAGTGCACATGGCTGACGGGCAGAGGCGTGCTCTTGCAGAAAGCTCCCCAATCTTTTGGGCTCTACAGTTTTCTCCCTGGGCAGTTTCACAGCCCCACGAGCCCTTCTCCTCTCCTCCCACCAGCACTGTGCACCCCCATGGCAGGGCTGACCGCAGCAGCAGGGCCTCACAGCACCCTCCTAGGGAATGGCAGCTTGGGTTGATGCCATCCCTCCCCACTGTCGTCGTGCCCTTCCCATCCTGCAGCCCCATCCTTCCCCACACCACTTACAGCGTAAATCACAGCTGTCTGACTTTCCCTGGCAATGGAAGTTTGTGCCCATCCTGTGCTGGGAGCCACCATCCTCCTGCCCAGCCACAGCCACACAGTGGATGTGCAAGCCCCAAGCACGTCAATGAAAAGCTCTTCTTGATTTAGTGGTATGAATTACAGCATGATATAAAGGCCTATTAAGGGCTGCTTTCTAGAACAAATGCTGCCCCCGTGGCTAATCAGCAGAATATTTCCTTCATTGAGAGACAAAATTAATATCATTTGGCAGATGCAACGATGCCAAGTAAATAACTTGCAATTGAGCTTTATTGTTATGATGCCTTTTGTTGCTGGGCTTGGCCTCAAGAGGATAGCAATGAAAAAGGGAGAATACAAATGGAAACCTGTAAGAGCCTGAAATAAATGCATGCCCTGAAACTGCAGGGAGCTGGGGATTAATAAGGGCTGTCAGCATGCATGGCACAGGCTAGCCATGCTGCCCTGTCCCCTGCAGAGGTACCCAGCAGGCAGGGGACAGGCACACAGCCTTGGCCAGGCTTCGCCCCCCAGCCCCAAGGGCAGCCCAACCCTTGTCCGGGGGTTTACAGCATGGTTGCATTTTTAAAAGGGGTTTGAAAAGAGAGAAGATGCTGTGCCAGTGCCATGAAAGCTGGCGTTAATCAAGGGTGATAGCACGGTCTCCTTGTGGGTGGTTAGCATTATAAAACACATATTAGCAATTTTTATATTAATCAGCGTAAGTAAGAAAAATCCTTTCAAAAAAGCTAATTAGAAAACTCATTTACTTAGAGGACAGAACAAATTAATACCAGGTCTCAGGGCCATGAAGCATTCGCAGAGCGAACTTCCCCAGGCTCATGGCTTGTCCATGCCTCACATATTCAGGCTCTTCCCATACCTAATGCAGGGACCCTTGCCTCCCAGCTTGGATCAGAGGCTAATCCTGTTTCAGGAGTCACAAACCGTCTCATGCCAAACATCGGATGGACTAGGCTTCAGAGCTCACTGTCAGACTGACACTGCTTCCAGCTCCCTGCTGAGCCTGTGTCAGCAGCGAGCATTTTACAGCATTAACAGTGCAACTGGGAGAAGCCAGGTCATTACAGGGGCCCGATGCTTGCTGGACCAGGGCGAGAGGCAGCGATTTCTCTACTTACAGAAAATGCACAGGCTTTTACTTGTCTTTTATTTTCATCCCTCCCCAGCAAGGGATGCAAGAGGGCCACAGCAACAGAGAACAGGGGGTTGAGGCTCCACCAGCTCCCCAGCCACCCCTGCTCAACAGGAAGCCTTCATGTAAAAGCATCCCAAGAAAAAGTCTGCCTGTCCCCTTTTCATGGTCAGACTCTTCATGCCCTGTGTCCTCCTGGAACGTGGCTGCTACCACAGCCCCCAAATCCATCAGTGTACAACCCAGGGAAGCTGCAAATCCCACACGGAGAACAAGAGTAGGCATGATTAAGCAAAATCCTTCGCTTGCCTCCCAGGTGCTGGAGAAGATATTGCCAGCTGAACAGCTGGAATACAGCAAATACCAGGTGTTTGCCTTGGATTTGTGTTTGGAACATAAAGGGCATTTGGTGGCTCCTGCCAGCCAAGGCCAAGGGCAGGCACAGTCCTGCCGCACCAGCTCACCTGCTGCATCCTGCTCCCTCCCAGCACTCCAGTCATGCTCCACTGAGCCATTTGGTCCTTCCAGAGGTTTTGCAGCTTGGCTCCTTCCAGAGTGCCCGTGGGCTGCTACAAGGCAAAGGAGGCATCTTGCAAAACAACCAGACGGCATTAATAATGTCAAATGGGAGACGGAGAGCATTAGTAAGGGCTGAGAGCCCACTTTGACAGCTACCCTAGCGAATTCCTTGTTTGTGTTTCTTTGAGGCAGTCATCCACACCAGAAAGCTAACAATCAAACATTTCTTAGCTGTACTTAATGTTAAATCAAAGCATGAGCCACCAAGTGAGCATGGTCCCTCCCCCGACCAGGCTTGCTGCCAGGGGCAAGCCTCTCCCCTCCACCCCTGCTGCCCATACCAGCCCCTGGGAACTGCAGGGAGTTGCTTTCTCTGGCTGCTGAGGACTGCCCGAGGCACAGACATGCACCCAGGGTCCTGCAGGACTGAAGAGAGGTCAGGTCTCTGCCTCTCACTTTAAAACTGTGAAACAAGTGAGAGCCAAGGGGCAAGGAAAGGTCAAGCTTGGGGTAATTTGCCTTATGAGCTTGCAAAGTGCTTGCACTCTGTTCATCTTTGGCGTCTGGATGGACCTGCACGAGGAGTATTTCTTGGTGAGATAAAGGTTCTCCAGCCTTGCAAAAGAAAGCAAAGCAGAAGGACTGGATGCAGACCCTAAGATTCATGCTGGAAAATCAGATGACAATTAACAGTGAAGGTACCTGACTGCTGCAGCTTCCTGGCTTAGTGGGACATGGCTGCCTTGCCACTGGAGGATGATGGTGCAAGACTGGCGGAGTTATTTGTGTGCACAAAGCCCATTGGACCCAAAGCTGGGTCTGGGACAGGCACCCCAAGGCCAGGAGCTTGCAGTACATGAGACTTCATGTTCACACAGTTCAAATGGGCTATGCACCTCTGTTTTCCTTGTCACTCATTTCAGAGTCTGGGGAACAAAACTCCTTAGGGATAGGGATCTGGCCATGGCCCAGCAGCTGGCACAAAGGAGAGGTACAGAGGGGCTGGGAGGATAAGCAGCTTCCCAGCTTCTGGGCTACAGGACCCTGGCCACAAGGGCTTGTGCTGTCAGCCGAGGAGCTGCAGTGCTGGCAGACTGCTTCACAGAAGCTGTTGGCTCCTGGAGGCGAAGGGTGAGGGTGACAGACCCGAGACAATCACTGCAAGTAGCTGAAGGTCAGAGGAGAGGGAGCTCAGCCATCAGGCATGTGTTAACTCCCACTAGGTGTGCACCATGCTGACACACACACACGCTCACACCAACTGCTACCAGCTCATCCTCCTGCAGGAGCTGGTGGAGGAATCCCACAGGGAACCCAAAACACTCTAGGCTGGAAATCACTACTCCCAGCAGCTCTTATTTTTAAACATAGGTTGCAGCCCTTATTTACCAGCAGGAGCAATGTTGTCAGGAGCAGTGACTACAGATGCCTCGCTTGCCTCTTGCAAAGTAAACCTCCTGTTTTGACTGCAAGCTGATTGATGCTCAATTTTTTGGGGAGGAATATTTCTAGCTACACACTGTGATCCAGAGTTATCAGCCAATTAAGTATTTATGGCCAATTCAATTTTCCTAGCAAGGTATTTGGAAAGCAGGAACCAGTTACATCAGAGCAATGGGTTAAACTGTGCTCTTCTGTGAACAGCTCCATGCTTGCCTACCAGCACAGAAGTCCTGTAAAAGTTTCTCTTAAGGCTGCGCTTGAGAAGGAAGCCATCACCAGAGTGTGGTTTAAACATTGCAGCAGTAACTGAGCCTGTCTTCAGAGAAACATGATGAGATGATGAAAAAATGGTCATGAGCTCCCAGCCCCACAAGGAGGGTTAGTGGTTAGGGGAGCTTTCCACGGACAGACCTTGCTGTGAGCTATCCCCAGATGGACACGTAGGACAGCTCTTTCGTGCCTGACCCTGGTCAGGTGTACCCACAACCATGTGCAGCATCTCTGGTGAGTCTTAGTTTAACCCCGGTTTCCTGCTTTTCCAGCATGGCCATCATCTCTAATATTCCTAAGACCACTTAGAAATGGTGAATCCAAACCCAGTCTAAACTCTCTCTAAGATGCACCAGGAGGGAGAACTGCTTTAGCTTCTTCATGAAACAAAACAAGACAAAGCCTGCTGCCTATTCTGCACCAGCTTTCCCCAACTACTTGAGGTTAGCAACCAGTTGCACACCATGTGCAACTCACTCTCTACCAGCTTCTCCAGCCAATACCCACTCTTCTCTGTCCAACTCCATCAATAACTTCAGGGCAGATTCCTGCTTTCACATGGAAACGTACAACCAGCACAGTGATACAGCAAAGGACAAACCACTTAACAGCTTGTATCTTTGCTTTTCAGTCTGTAGTGGGTTGTTTACAACACTCTCCAATTTCTGTGAAGTAGTACTTCACATTTACAGAGCATGTTTGAGCCATGGATGAAAGGTACTGCTTGAGACATCTTCCACCTGTCGCAGCATCTGCCAGAGACCAGCACGTCACCTGGCTGTTGGTTGCAGGGCAGCCATTCACCTTCCTACAGCATCTTTGACTGCTGACAGGGGCCCAAGCCCTGGTGACCAAGAAGGTCATTGCAGCCTTTAAAACCAATGCCCTGTGATGGCAGGCAAAAGAAGCCAGGCTAAAACAAGGGTAGGAGGTCACTTCAAATGCCATGGTAACAGTAAAAGGTGGCAGACATCTATTTGTTCCTAGGTTATATCCCATTAAGTGTGATTGCAATCACCCAGTACACTTTCCTGCCCTCACTGCAGTTGATGTTAATACAGGGAGGATTTTCTTGGGATTTTAAGTGATGTTTATCATACAGCATTGCCCAGCAGTACTGGAGAGACAGCTTATGCCTTGTCAAGCTCACAAGGACTGGAAAGTATCTGCATTTCAGATGCAGAAGTATTCCTCGAGAGCAATCAAAAGTTGTGACCAGTCACTGAGGCATAACTACAGCTCAGTCCCTCTGTGCCCAGCTCCTGCAGAGATGCTGGATTTTTAAAAGGCAGCCTTCACAGAAGAGCCACCCTCCAAAATTTGGTGCATTAGAACACCAAGCCCTTAAAGTACTTCCCATTTTGTGCTCCTGTGCTGGTGCTGAGAAGAGGGGTAAAGGAACGAGGGGACTGCAGGTATTGATTTTAAAACCACTGCCAGCTTGAAAGACTGCATTGACCTTCAACAGGGACCACAGAGTATCTGCTCTGGTGTAAACTAATTGATAACTGAAATGACAGTGGGAAAAAAGTGCCAGAACATAGAAACTCTACTTGCCTGCAGTCTTTGCATGAAGTGTCTGGAGTGCATAATGCCAGAACAGCACCATGGGTGGAAAGGTGATCTTCTTTTAAGCTGCTTTCAGCTGTAGCTCCTCTGGATGTACATGCCAGCACAAGCAGCTCCAGCTCCAGCTGGCTCTTCTAACAGCTTTTCATATGGCTTACCTCAGCACCCGGGTTTGTGCCATGCAGCAAATGCAGCTGACTGCAATTCTGCAGGCACTTTTATACATCACATATGCAGATATATACAGACCTACTGAGCACCGTCATATTCCACATTCCACTAGAGAGCAAAAGCCAAGTAGGGGAAAGGCACTGTCAGTTTCGGTCTCTGCTGAAACAGGATCCTGGGATGAACTAAGTGCTGTGCACTGACAAATACTTGAAGGAAGTCATCCCATGAGTGACTACTGTCAGTTTAAGTGGATGGCAACATAATAAATTGTGGCATTCAGCATTAGACCAACCCCAGTAAGCCATAGCAAGGCATGAGATAGACCTGCACTTAAATCGGAGTGCCTTTGCCATGCTCAAGAATCCTTGCCCACTCTTTTTTGCTGAAAACCCCAGGAGAAAAAAGGATCTTTTGAGGGCAATGTTTTAAACCTAAATGTGATGCAGCTTGCATAAAAGCTGAAGGAGGATATAAAATGCTCAAAGAGAGAGACTGGTGTTAGCACTCTTGTTAGTTCTAGGATATACTGTTTCCTTCCCATTCATTAATAATTTTCTGTGAAACCTGTATCTGAATAAGCCCTCTTGTGCATTGAATGTCAACAGCCATGAAGCCAACACCCTCCCAAAGTTGTACCAGCCTGAAACAGTTCAGTGTTTGGTATCCTGCACCTACAGAGGTGGTGTGAAAAGCAGAGCAATGTGGGTTGGCTTTTAAAGGTCAGGACTACTCTTCCAGAAGCAGCAGCCTGTGGCCATCTGCCCCAGAGATGGATCTCACTGGCCCACTGGGGTCCCAGGACTATGCTTGTTATCCCCAGTGCCAGCTGACAGCAGGCAGGCTGGTTGTAAGCAACAGCCTTGGTTAACACACACCCCACTCCTGGGGGCTGTCCCACCTGTGTAAGGCTCACTTGAGCTGATGCCTTTAGCTGAGAAGTGCACTTCTCACCAGCTTTGCTCAAGCTTGGTCCTTGGACAAGCCACCAGGTCCAAGCAGAAAAAAGGCTGTCCAAAACTTGGCCCATATTCAACTGAGCTTCTATACTGCCAGCCTACCAGAAACAGTGCATTCAACAGGGTCAAGCCAAGGAAAACCAGTCCTCCCCCTGTGTGGTTCGCCACTGACACTGGCATTGCCACTCACTCCTGCAAAGACCGCATGAGAACCATGATGCAAACGAGCAGCATCTGGAAGATTCTGAAGTCTACTTGGTGTAGCAGAAACCAGGAGACCTAAGCTTTGTCCACCCATTCCCACCTGCACATAGTTTCCCTGCAGAGCAGCAACTGTACTGATGCCAGGAGGAAGGTCCTTAAAGATTCCTGATATTTGGCTGTTGAGTGAGCCAAGAGCAGCTGGTAATCAGCGACACCACTGAGCTGGGGTAGTAGACAGAAATCCAGATGGAGGAAAGCCCATTGCTCACAGCAATACACAAATGAAAAGCAAGCTGTTTTCTCAACATTTATTTATTCTGAAAGTGTACAACCAGAATATAAAAATATTCTTTCGTGAAAGCAAAACAGAAAAGGGTAGGAAATGAATATCAAGTGAGAAACATTTGCATGCTCCAGGGGAAGAAGTCTCCAGAGACAGAGCTTGGAGACTCCTCAAGCTTGGAAGTTAAGGTCATATTTCTATTTTACAGGAACTTCCTATAGTAGATCCATAGTTATCTAATTGTGACTCATAACTCGGTGGAAGAGGTTTCGAGTTTTTTCTCTGAGAACCCAATTACTTCAAGTGCAACACACCAGTAAATGAAACCAGTGTGCAGCTTTATTTATTATTAGGTATTTGTTTTTCCTATGACAACTGCATTAGAGCTGCCACAGATACACAAACCAGCATGCTTTCCTGAACATTTCCAATCTAAGCTTTGGTACTTTACATGTTCTCCAATACCTGGATTTTTCTGACTAATTAACTCTTCCATTTGCTGGCAAATATTGAATGCAATTAGTACTTCAATGTGCAGTCACATGTATGCTGTGCCTAGCAGCTGAGCACTGTAAGAGAGGCCACTGCTTGGCAGAAGAACTAGAAATCTGAAAGATAAAAGGGTGATCTATGCACACTCCCACCAAGGCCTGCTGCAGAATTTAATTGGCAAGGTGAGCAATAAACCTGCAGAGAGAACCACCAAGGTCATGGACCCAGTGCAAATCATAAAGCAGTAACAAGTTATGACTGCCATGCTTAAAAATCAGAAATTGCATTTGGTTCCTCACCTCACACTCCCCCATGCCAAGCTGCAGAGTATGTTCTGATCAAGTCTATTCCTTTGCTCTTCTCAGTCCAGCTTTACCTCTTCAAGGGGAGATACAAATCACTCCATCCAGCCCTTCTGCAACTTCATCCAGCCTCTGTCTGCTCTCTTCCTGCAGTTGCTTCAGCTCTCTTGCCAGGTTGGCCTCTCTCATCTGCAGTTCTCTGATCACCTCTGTAGCACTGACAGTTGAAACAGACTCCTTGGATACAGACCTACCAAAGACCATTTTGCTGGCAGGATGTTTGCTTCTGAACACCAGTCTGTGTGAACCATGCATTCTTTTTTTGGGAGGAGCACAAAGGTATGTAAGATCTAACAGTTTTAGTTCAACACTTTCCTGTATCTTTCTAGCAGTGGCAGAGAACCCCTCCTTTTCTAGCTCTTCCTCTCTTGTTTTCACCTGTAGAGAGAAGGAAAAAGGGGAAAAAAAACCAGTATGGTAGATATCTATGAAAAAATCCCCCTGCCAAGAAACAACACAAAATGTCATAACGGAACTAGGACGTACCAAAGAGAAAAAAGCACACTGTGAGTGTAAGCCTAAGTGCATGGCAGTGAAACTGAATTAAGCTAACACGTGCTTTCTACCAGGTAACAGCCTCAGTGACCAAAAGGCTGCCTGTAGTCTCTTTTTGTTTTTGCAGATTCACAGTCCACTAGCCCCTCTACTGATGACTGATAACACAGGCACCCTGCACGCTTCCCTCTTACCCAGGAGTGGGTGGTTTGACTTCAGAGGAAAACACATGGCTCAAAAAGGGAGACCCATCAGAGTGACTTCCATCATGGTTGTGTTTTAAGCCACTACACTGTTAGATTAATTGCCTCAGGACTAACAGTCTTGTTCCAGTTTGCAAATGCTTCCTCTACTTGGCAATTCTAAAAAGTAGGGATGACAACTGTAAGTGAGAAATTCCTTCATTCTTAATTCTCATTATGGGGTAACAAATAGGAGAAGGAAAATAATGGTACAGAGACAAAGAAGTAGAGGCTAAGACCACAATGAGTACCAGACAGCATACTCTCACTTGAAGATGTGGCACAGTAAAACAAAGCTTTTCTTGTGACAGAATCACAGTCTGGACAATAAAAGCAATTGTATGTACTGGGATTTCTTCAAAGCATTTGATTTAATGTTCTCTAACAATTTGATTTTAAGAACGTGGAAGATGGTAATTGCCTTGCCAGATTTACTAGTGGATTAAACAAATTCAGTGACTCATCTCAAAATGCAGTTGTCAGTGGGGAAACATCCATAAGAAGAGGTATCCTGCTAAGGCCTTCAGGGAAACAGCTCTTGGTCCAATGACATTTTGTTTCTGCTACAGTAACAAGCTGCCAAATCAGCTCAGCCAAAAAGCAGCAAAGTTTTAGAAAAGTGATGGTGCTTCTGCAACCTGCATAAATCCCAGAGCTCTCCTGGAACTTGTGCACAGCTCCGGAGTTCATGATTGAAAAAACCCACAGAGAAACAGATCAGGATTCAAAAGCAGATCATGTAATGACTTACGATGCAGAAAAGAAGCCTTACAGTATGAAACTTCAAGAGCTCAAATCATTCTGTTAACAGAGACAGATACATAATTTGGTTTAGAGCCTAAAAGAAAGTGATAAAGAAGGTGGTGAGAGACCAGACCTTGCTGACAAAGCCATAAGAAGATCAAATGGATGAAAATTTGAGTTCAATATTCTGCTTCAGAATAAGACATTGTTTCCTACTGTGAGGATAATGGACCATGAAATGCTTCACTGCAGCTCCAGGGATGAATCCCTCGGCCAAAGCTCAGCTCAGGTCAAGCTCAGTGCTAATGATACCCCTCTTCCAGCCTTGAAACTGCTCTGCAAACCCTCCCTTCCCTGGCTGCGGGTGAAGCTGAACAACTCCTTAGGGTTTTAAATCTACAGATCTGCATTAAGATATTGGTACTTCACATATTAGGGCTTTCACAAATTCCCTGTAAAGTCAGGGATTATTTTGGCATCCCTCTGAAGCATCAGAAATTGGTCAGAGCTCAAAGCAGCACCAGCTGCAAGGACAAGAGTCCTAAAGTAGCAAAGCCCCCCCCGCCTTTGCCACTGTCAAGCTACAACTGTTCAGCTTTCATATCTGGAGAAAAAAGGTGGTTCCTTTCCCATGGAATAGTTGGGAGGGTTTTGCTACTGAAACCAGTTCAGAAGCTTACGACATACAGAGGATCAGCCTATGTTCTCTTATGGTATGAAACACAGGAGGCACAAGGGCTGCAGTCACAGCTGAACTTCCTCACTGACATCAACTTCGCCATGGCTTCACTCATCCCACATCTCTCATCAGACTACCTTTTTGAGTTTTTCAGCTAAGTAATTAATCCTCTCCACAGTCTTCTGATGTGTTATTCTCCCCCCCCCCCCCCCCCCCATCCAACACA
>NDXB01014672.1:0-18291 GCA_002631895.1 Agapornis roseicollis
TCCCAGCCTGTCTTTGTGGCAGAGGTTAATCCATATCTCAGACCTCCTTCATCCAGCTCTGCTGCACCATGGACCGTCCCTCTCCTGGGTGTTATTCTGGTAGCTTCTGGAGATGTTTTATCTTAAAACCTCATGTTTCCTGCTGGAAATGCTGCAAAGCAGCTTTATTCAGCAAGTTGTAAAGAGCTCGTGCTAATGGGTAGCATTCTGTGTTCCTTGTTTAATCTGTCAGCCATAAATAAGAAGGAAAAGAAACCCCAGCCAATGGTGGACAACACAGGGTCTGTGGAATATTTGCTGATGTGGGAAGCAATTATTCCCATGACTTTGGTTTACAGCTCCAGAAACTAAGGGAAAGCAGTAAAAGCGCTGTGAGCTTTGTGGCTGCAGGTAGCAATTTGCACTGAGGGGTGGTTGGGAGCTTTGTTCCTTTCCTAGGCAATGCCTCTGTGAGCCCCTAATCATCAGCAGCCTCCCTGCGACGCGCCATGTGGTTAACTGCAACTGAACTTATCCTCTTTGATTTGCTTTTAATGTGCTCTGGCCGAGCAGAGGTGTGAGCCTGTGCCATGAACACAACTACAACCTGTTTATGCAGCAAAGGGAAATATTTTCTTGTGTAAAGCCCTGTATCCTGGTGAAAGCTTCATGGAGCGGGTGCTCAGGGGCTTGCTATTCCAGCTCCGTATCTTCTATGGATGCTCTTTGTGTCTGTTGTGACCCTGCTGTGGTTTCAAGTCCTGGCTTTCTTGCAGATCCCTCAGGAAATTTCCTTTGGTGCCTAAACACCAGCTCCTGGGCATGCTGAGGGATGTGTGAATGCTGCTGTGGCAGAGCTGGCAATTAAGACATGAGGATGCTGTATTGTCACTCCGCATATAGGCTGATATGAAGCGTATATTAGCAATACTGATTGAAGCTCTTCTGTATCACCTCCTCCTGCCACTGGAGTTTTATATGGTTTAAAAATCCCCTGACACCAAAGACCCACAAGACAACACAACTCCCACCTGATACCCCTTAGGGAGGGGTGAGCTGGGGCTAGTGTGGAAAACAGGAGGGATGGGGATGAGTTGTACCTGGGTTGTGCTTCACCACGGGGCATTACAAAGCCAGAGNAAAATCCCCTGACACCAAAGACCCACCTGACACCTCTTTTTGTGGGTCCATCCCTTAGGGAGGGGTGAGCTGGGGCTCGTGTGGAAAACAGGAGGGATGGGGATGAGTTGTACCTGGGTTGTGCTTCACCANAAGACAACACAACTCCCACCTGATACCCCTTAGGGAGGGGTGAGCTGGGGCTCGTGTGGAAAACAGGAGGGATGGGGATGAGTTGTACCTGGGTTGTGCTTCACCACGGGGCATTACAAAGCCAGAGCTCAGGTTTAGCCCATGTCCCTCTTGCAGAGGGAGTTTTGGCATCAAAGCTGGATCCGTAGCTGCCAACCTGGCAGCAAGGCATGGAAACATTATCCTTCTGCTCTGGCTTCAAGCTGAAGTGACTGCACTGTGGAGGTTCTGGGTCTCTTCCTTACCCCATGCTACAGAAGACCTGCCTTGCATTGTGCTTCCCATCACTGTCTGATGGGCCAGGAGCAGAGACCAAAATGCTGCAGCAGCTTCCTTGGGTATGAATGTAAGTTGTTTATTACCATGTGGCCCCTTTGGAGGAGGCAAGTGTGCCAAAGGAGTTAAGCTCTGCTCATGCAGGTTATCACCTGCGGGTGGGAGAGTGGGGCTACAGGTCTGGGAGCTGGAGCTCTGGGGAGGAGGGTTGGAATGAGTCTGCGTGTGGAAACCTTGTGTTTGGGCTTGGGATGTGTGCTCTGCTGGTACTATCAAAGTGCAGTTGTGGTTCAGATACATGCTTGGTTAAGGAGGTGCTCCTTCAGGGATCAGCAATCAAAGCCTTTATTTGACACTTAGATGCAAGGGAGCTCTCGCTGTCCTGCTCAGAATTGAGGATGAGGTCCTGTAAGCTTCACAAGATTAGTGCTTCCTTTAATGGATGTTTTCTCCCAAACCTGACCTCAGTTACAGGGGGACCTTTAACTCTGTCCCCAGGATGAATCCTTCACAGTCTGGAAGAACCCCTGAGCTGTAGTTTGGTAGCACTCATATAAAGCAGACTTGATACTTGTGTGAGCCTTGTCACAGGCAGGTTTGTGCTGTGGGGTAGCTGGTGTTTCTATCTTATGGAGCAGGGTGGGACCTCAGGTGCAGTTTGTCATCTACTGAAGGGTCAGACCTTGTTCATCCATGGTCCTGCTGCTGATGTGGGATAGCTGAGGATGCTGTCTTTGCTCTGAAGGTGGTGGATGTGGGCAAGTTCAGAAGATAAAGTGCATAAGCCGGTGGTGCCAGTAGGCAATGCTGGCTCCTGGCTTCCAGCTGTGTAAAGGGATGGCAGCATTTTCAGCTGGTGCTCTCTTAACATGAACCCAGTGATGTGAGTGAACAGCACGGGGAGAGCACATGAGGTGTTGGCAGTGACGCACAGACTGAGCAGAGGTAACAGTGCATACAAAGTGAATCTCTTACTGTATCTAGTAGGCTGGTATAAATGCTGTAATCCTGCTCCCCCCCCCCAGTCCCTCCATCAGGACTGGGAGTTTCCTTGTTTCCATCTCTGTTTTTGTGTAGGCTTCCTGCACGTTCCCTTTCACCTGCACAGAAAGGGGTGGTAAATGTTTGGGATGGGAAAACCCCACCATTTGGGACACCCACTTGCTGGTGTTTTCTGCCTTGTCTGCCCAAGACATACAGTCTCTGAGGCTGGGGGCAGGAGATGAGCTCCTTGCTTGATGGATTTAAATGAGAACATCTTTGAAGATACTTTTCTGCTCTTGCTGCTCACTTGCTCATATCCGAGCAGCATTTTGGTGCTTCATGGGGTGCATTATTTCCGATTCCTCCATCTCGAGGAAGTCTCAGATTCTTCCTACTATTGCTAGGGTCAAGGCTGGCCTGTAAGGGAGTGAGGGACTCCTCAGCGACTCCTCCTTCTCCATCCCCTGAGCTGCTCCTGTATACAGCAAGGCCAAGCTGCACTGGTGGGAGAAGAGGAAGAGAAACCTCTCTTTACATATATTTGAAGGCTGGAAACATCAAGAATGGGGAAGGCCATGAAAAATGCATGTCCTTCATACAGGGGCTTAGCCTATGTTCCCCACCATCTGACTCTGCCTCCTGGCCAATTCCTGACCAACCTCCTGGTACTTTAAAGCTGTGCCCTCTGTTTTGAATTGGTTTTGTTGTTTCTCTGCTGTGTGAACTGCTCCTTCTCCCTGAACCACGCAGCATCCCTTGGAGGTGGTGCCCTGTCTTTATGCCATCAGGGAGGTGATGTGCCTGGCACATGGCCACTTGGATGCAGAGCTCCAGTGTGCCCTTGTGCTCAGTGGAGCCTGAATGTTCCCTCATGGTCAGTGTTCAGTTTGACAAGGGAGCTCAGCACTACAGAGCCGTGTTAAGAAGGATACCTCATGCAGACTGTGTTGGTTATGGGAACGTTTTCCATATCCAGGCACAAACCCCAAAGGTTTGAAAAGGAATGAGCGCTGAATGTGGCTGTCCTACTCATAGGCTCCTCCTGAGCTCCTTGCCACCTCTGCTTTAGTTGGTGTGTCAGACAAGTACACTAATAAATGAAGTAATTACTCATGTCCAAATCAATTTGCTGTCCTTGTGTTTCATTTTCTCTTTGGAAACCAGATCAGCATTGATTCCTGAAGTCACCCTCCACGTCTCCAGTACTCTCCAGTCATCAGTGACTTTTGGAACGTGGTCAATGAAACTTGTTTACTGCTTTTCTGTAGCAGTTGAAGTACCTTGATGTGGGTGCAGCTTATTTTTCTGGTAGATCTCAATGGTCTGGTAAAAAGGTAATCAGAGCTGAAAACTAACAGCAGACTGGTGTAATAATAAGAGCGGGCTGCAGAACGGGACTTGCTGTCCTAACCAGAGCAGTTTCTACTGCTCTGGAAAATTGGATTCTAGTGCATGGTTTAACTGGCTGGGGATCTCTGGAGGCAAAACCTGGGATTTGCAGGAAGCATTAGGGCTTTGTCGCTTTTCCTGGTCCAAGGCTGCAAAAATGCTCTGGCAAGTGTTAGCTTTTTGGAGGACAGTGATGTTCTTGATCCCTGTCATGCCCAAGAGGTGCTATGAGGTGTTCAGCTTTAGAAGCACAAGGCTGTGGCCCTGGGATCATGGGTGGTTGTAGAGGCACATAGCATCTTCCCTGCATGTGGCTCTTGGGCTCTGTGCTCCAGAGGCAGGATGCAGCAATGGGCAAGAACAGTGTGGTCCTGCTGCGAGGAAAATGAAGCCTTTCCAACCTGCATCCACAGCCTGGAAAGGTGAGAGGCTTTTTTTGTCATCTTCAAAGCACAAAGAGCAGGATCACCGGCTAAGCTTGCTGCTGGCTGGAGGCAAGGGGCTGCCTGGTCCTCTGCATCCATCTGCCCTCATCTTCACACCCCTGTGGGATGCAGGAGAAAGGAGGTGTGCAGAGATCAAGGCAGTGTTTTACTCTGCAGGGTGAGGAGATGAATATTCAATTGTCATATGTTAAAGTTTCAGGAGCTGAAGCTGTGGGCTCTCTGGGAGCCATGATTTAGGTTCTACATGCAAGAGACTCTACAGGAGATGTGGCAGATAAAAATAAATGGCTTTAAAGCCATCAAATTTCTTAAACTAGAAAATGAAGTGTGAAATTGTGACCATCTATATTCAAATCTTTAATATGTTTAAGTAAGCTATACTGAATGCAAATGCTAAAGCAACTCATTTACTGCTGAAGTCTTCTGGTGCATCAAACCACTGGAAGAGTAGCTGTAGCCTGGCTAAACACCTGCAGTGAGCCTTGCCGAAGGGCTGCCTTGACTTTCGAAACAGGAGTTACAGAAAGAATAACTGTTTTATAGCAGGTTTTGGCAGTAATAAAGCTCAAATAAATCCAAATTTGGTTGAAAACAAACCCCAACAGCAGTCCAGGAAAGTTGTTTTACCTCTGCAACCTCTGAATAAATCAGGTGCAAGAAGATAATGGATATTAGCTCTAACATCTCCAAGGTTGTGGCCCCAGTTATTGGAACAAGTGATTCAATCTTATTGACCGGGGTTAATTCTTTTGTGTAGTAAATCAGATTGAAATGCAAAGCATGCTTTAATAAAAGTATTTTTATGGCCTAGCACACATGAAGGACTTGTAATTGGGAGGCAGCTATTTGAAATGCTGATTTGTGCGTTCTCATTCAGTTCCAGTTGTTGTCCAAATCATTTGGTAAATTGTGAAGGTATCTCTTAACATTGTTTAACATGGCAAAAAATTGGAAATATTCAGACTCTGCACTTGCTTAGATGCATTCAGAGGAAGCAGGGAATCGAATGTAATGGCTACCTTTAATTGTAGTTCATGTTTTAATGATTTCCCACCTATGAGAATGAACCCTTTTGCTCAAGAGTCACTTGAAAGTACAAACAGAAATTGGACTGAGTGCACTGATGCTTCCTGATTTGAAACACTTGCATGTAAATCAGCCCATCCCTTCTCGGGTGGGAATAAAAAGACTTCTCCATTATCGGTGCACGCAGTTGTGGTGTCTCTGCAGGTCAGCAGGGGATGCACCTCAGGATGTTGCTGTGGTCCCTGGTATCAGAAGCAGATGTTGCCAGGTTTTCTCCAGTTTCAGGACAGAAAAGAAACATTTCCAGCCCCTCTGAGGGCAAACAGTGAGAAATAGCAACTGATCAAGCGGGGCATGACAGATTGATGTTAAAGGAGTAAAAACCTATGTGGACTGATGATAAACTTTGCAGAATTGCTTCCCAAGGCAGCTTGTTCAAACTCTGGTTGTGAAGGAAATATAACTGTGCCCAGCAGAGCCAGTCCATTCAGTAACACAAAACCCCAGCTCCAACAACAGGGTAAAACATTGTGGAAGAGTGGCATCAGTGCCTCTTGAGGCTTCTATCAAAGGTGTGGTGCCAAAGTGACCCCCAGTTGCTGAAATGGGGCTGTTCAGCTGGGTTTGAATCTCAGCTGCTCTGGTTGTAGTCTTGCTCCTTCCTCATGTCCTGTCTGTTGTGATCTTCAGGTGATGTTTGGCCAGAAGCTGCTATGTAGGTACATAACAGGAAGGAGGAAAAGAGCCAAGAGCTGATCTAACGCTTTTTGTGTGCTTCTTGTATCCAAGTGGTTTGGGGATGCCTTTGTTGATTCTTCTTCTGGCTCACTGCATCATCTGAGTTTTCATTGGTGTCTATGTACCTCAGCTTCCCTTGTCTGAATTTGATACAGTACTGATCAGTTTTGCTGGAGGGCTCAGAGGCCAAAGGTGTTTAGGGTAAGAGGATGTGTTCAGCTTCACAATGCTCCATGTGTAGAGCTTTACCTGTTCCAGTTGTAGCTATAGGGCACAGTTGCTCTAAAAGAAGGCAAATCCTTTGCTCAGTCCCTTTCTCAATTAGAGGAAGCACCTACAGCCACTTTGGAGACCTCTCTTCAGCATCAAGGCAAAAAACTAGGATCACGCCTGCCCTCCCATCTCCTCTCCTCCCCACAGAACAGGAGCTGGGCTTTGGGTCGTCACCCTCCAAAACACTAAGAGAAGTGCAGAATCAATCTTGCTGTCACCTACCTTCCTCCTCCTGCTTCAAGAATTGCTTCTGGAGGCTCCTCCTTTTGCCTTAACAGTTTAACGCTAAGAAAATGATGTCTCCCAACACGGTTCTCATGCAATGCTTAACAAAACATGGTGCACATCCATAATTTAGGTACTTGTGACAACACGTAAAACTGTTAAAGATATTGCAAAGTTGGCTGAGTGTTCTTAATAATTAAAAATGGATGTAATAGCAGAGTATGGTCAGCGTTAACGCTATTTCAGGTTTTCCTTGTATTGAAACCAGGGCCCATCAATTTTAAAATGCCATAAAAAGTATGGCACGATTGTACTATTTTAAATATATCTGATATATGTTCCCATCTCTTTAAATTATTAATATGCAATATGGCCAACTGGAGTCTAAATTCTACCCAGCACAAGCTCTGCGTGATGGTTATAGAAGGAGCTTGGTAAACTATGGGGGAATGGAGATAAACCTCAGTAGCTGAGTAATCTCCTTCTTTGTGCTTGATTCTCCTCTTCCTTGCTCCATATGGAGCCATTTACACCTGTGCTAAATGGGGATAAAATGCTGCCAAGATGGACTCCTCACTACCTTGCCCTCAAGGTTGCATTTTACACGTGGTTTGCATCTGCAGAGCCAGATTGCAGCTTATCTGTGCTGTTGTATCCTGGGCATTACAGCAGGGAAGTCAGGTCAGTTGTGTCAGATTTGTGACAGGGTGGCTGAGAGCAGCAACCAGAGTGGGTTTAGCATGGGAAGAGAAAACCAGGTGTGCATGCCTGGAATTAGTGATTCACTGGGAGAGCTAGGATGGAAGGGAAAGTTTGGGAAGAGAAGGATACATTAAAAAGTACAGAGATACAGGCCAAAACCATAGACTTGCCATCAGACTTTGGGGCAGATACAGCTCCCTGATGGTGGGTATCTGGAGAAACCCCAAGTACTCTATGTTAACAGTTACTCAGCTAAATTCTGTTTTCAGGACAATGCAAGTCTCATGGCCACAAATGAAGGAGGTTCTGATGCAGGTAGGAAGTCTGGGGACCCTGGGCAATACAATATCATGGTATGGCCCACATCTCCTGAGGCTTTTAGGTCCCGGGGGGGGGGGGGTACCACCAGAAGGCAAAGGGTTGACAAACCCCCATGTTTTTCACACTCATGCACAGGTCCAAAGTAAATCAATCCAATTTTTGTGCTTGCTNCCAGAAGGCAAAGGGTTGACAAAGCCCCATGTTTTTCACACTCATGCACAGGTCCAAAGTAAATCAATCCAATTTTTGTGCTTGCTCCAGGCTCTGCCCTGCAGCTGTGGTTGTGTGCTTTGGGACAAAAAAGATGAAAACAATAGGTAATTGAAATTCCTCTGGGGTTTTATTGAAGGACGGCCTACAGGCTCAGGAGGCTGCAATCTCTGCTTTACACAATCTCTCTGGGAGTCCTGCTTAGGGAAAAATCACAGAATCCCAGCCTGGTTTGTGTTGGAAGGGACCTCAAAGCTCCTCCAGCTCCAACCCCTGCCACGGGCAGGGACCCCTTCCACTGGAGCAGCTTGCTCCAAGCCCCTGTGTCCAACCTGGCCTTGAGCACTGCCAGGGATGGGGCAGCCACAGCTTCTCTGGGCCATCACCCTGTGCCAGCGCCTCAGCACCCTCACATAGGGAACAGCTTCTGCCTTATCTTCCTTATACCCACAGTCCCTAATGAAGAGCCCCTCCCCACCATCCCTATAGGCCCCCTTCAATACTGGAAGGCTGCTCTGAGGTCTCCACGCAGCCTTCTCTTCCCCAGGCTGAACAGCCCCAACTTTCCCAGCCTGTCTTCGTATGGGAGATGCTCCAGTCCCTGCTCATCCTCATGGCCTCCTCTGGACTTGTTCCAACAGCTCCACGTCCTTTTGATGTTGAGGACACCAGAACTGCACCCAATGCTCCAGGTGAGGTCTGACGAGAGCAGAGCAGAGGGGCAGGATCAGCTCCTTGGCCCTGCTGGGCACACTCCTTTGGATGCAGCCCGGGATACGGTTGCTTTCTGGGCTGCAAGCGCACACTGAAACCAGTTCATGCTCAGTTTCCCATCACACAACATCCCCAAGTCCTTCTTCTTGAGCTGCTCTCAATCTCTTCTCTGCCCAGCTTGTAGCTGTTAATTTAAGGTAATAGAGTTTCTGTGGGGCCTGGGGTGAGAAGGAGATGCATCATGAAGACCATCCTCCATCCTTGTACCTGCACTCGGTTTGTAAGAGCCTACAGCCAGGGAGGTCCAACCAAGGAGCATTAGTTCAGTTGAGCTTGGCTGGCTGCTCCTGGCAGTGTTGCTTTCTGTGGCTGTGGCTGAGTGCAGCACTCACCTCTCCAGCTGATCCATATTTCCCCATGGGGGTAATTTGTTCCTGGCCTGACACAAGTGGGTAACTGGTTTATGCTTTTGATCCTGAGGATTTACAGTGCTGTGCCACCAGGGACACCGTGCATCTGTGTGTGTTGTCTGGAGGAGCAGAAGGATCCCAATTTCTTCCTCCTTCTTTCTTTGCTGCTTTGAATCTTCCTCTTGAGGGGCAATCCTGCACTCTCCCCTCAGCTAAGCCCCTGTGCAAGTGCTCCTGGCTCCTATGTTCTACCAGCATCCTTTTTATTCCTTTGAGGGCACAATCTATAGGTGATATTGTAGAGAAATCAATGTGGAAAAAAAAATAGCAACTTTGGCTCTGCATGAAATGACAAGTGCTTCGTTACTGCCCAGAGTTCATTTTTAATGGGGGTAAGGGTGGTGGTGGAAAATGTCAGTGTTCTTCTGCTCTTTTAAATGGACTCAGATGATTGTGGCTGTTATGGAAGTGTGTTTTATCTTCTGTTTAGTACCATCTTCATTAGACACCAGAATGAATCTCTCTCTATGGCAGAGTACATTGTGGAGAATTAATCGTCCTGTTCACAGAGGTAGCACTTTCACGAGTCACTAACAATGATGAGTGGTGCTTCTTTACAAGGGAATTTGGGGTTTTCCTTAGGAGAGAAAAAAAAGACAGAATAATAAAAAACTGAGGCAAAGAGCATCTTCCTGATGGGCAGGGAACGGTGCTCATCTTGCTGGGCAGCCAGCCAGGCAGCTGGGTGCAGGGAAGAGCAGCTCATGGTGGATCTGCCTCTGAATGGGGCATTCTAACTGATATAATCCTTCCTAATTGTTTGCCTGACCTTTCCTCAGTACTTTGGTGATGGGTTTATGTTTTTATGCTTTCTGAGCAGTCAGTTCTGGTGCTTTGCTACTCCTCAAATTCAGGTTTCTTTTGATGCTGACCCCAAATGTGCATTGCTGCAGTTCAGACATGTTCATTCTCACTTTATCCACAGCAGACACAGACGATGATCTATCCACCTCCCCCTCTGAGGCTCCTAACATGAGGATCCATCCTAATTTTCCCCTCTGCAGCTTCTCCTCTTTAAGCTGAATCCCCACTCCCTCATCTTTCCTAGCAGTCACCCTTCTTGTTTTCCCAATCCATCCACATCCCTCCTGGATGGCAGTGCCTGGAAGCCTCACCACTGCCCCATGCCTTGCCTGACCATAAGTCTCACTGACCTCATAAGGTTCACACTGACCTCAGCTTGCTGCTTCTGTGGATTCCCTTGCATTTCCTTTGTTTGCAAAGATTGGTCCAGGTGCCCACTGTCCCACATTTGATGGTGGTCCAGCTGATGTCACCCAGCTGATGAGGTCTCCAAACTTCATGTCTTGCTCAGGTCAGATAGTGGTAACAGTGGCTCAGAACAAATCCTCACCTAATGCATACAGATATGTTCCTCTAGGTCGACAATAAGTCGTTGATAGTGGCTTTCTACCTGCTGCTTTTCTTATCACTATAAGGGTTTCACCTAATCATGCTTTTACAGCTGGCTTAAGACAATGCCATGTAAAATGATGCCAAAGGCCTTGCTGAGGTTGTTGTGTACAACAGTGACCACATCTCCATGAGTCCTGCTGCCCTGCCATAGCAAACTATGAGACTGGTTTGATATTTGCTCTTGACAAAGCCATGTTGTCTGTTCCTCACTGCCTTTTATCTCTTAGGCACTTAGAAAGTGTGTGTCTGATGCTTTGTTGCAGTATTTTTCCTGGGAATTGAAGTTAAGCTGCGTGGCCTGTAATTCCCTGCTCTGCTGTTCTCTGCTCTTCTGGGACTCACCATGGTCCCTGAGTTTCCAAAGATAAGCCCTCACAGTCCTTGGATTGCCTCCAACCCTTCTAAGTACCTGACAGTGAACCTCAGCAGATCCAGCTGATTTGAAAACCTGTAACTTATAGAAATACCTCTGGACTGCTGCTTTCCCTTGTAGTCTGAATTTGTACCTTTTTGTCACGAGTAACAATGGAAATACCTATACTGATAACCCATCCTTTTTAGTAGTGAAGCATTACCTTTTGCAATGGCAGCTGGTAACAGCTCTGCTGAATAACAGAGGAACTCTTCAGGTCATTGACTTCTGACGAATTTGACCTTTTTCTTCTTATTGAGGTTTCTTTCAAGCTCTACAGCAATATGTAACTATTTTTGAACTCCTAAATGCATGCCCCACTCATTTACACAGTCCTTAACTATGTTAATCGTTTCTACAACCTCCATTCTGTGGCCTAGGATGTGGTTCTCACTAGATGCTTTGCCGTAGCTCATTCAATGTGTTGGTGTTTTATGGTTTAAGGGCAGGTAGGTCAGAGGGTGAGAATATTTCTATGCTGGAGATGGTAGAAATTCCCTAATGTGCCACAATATCTCTGCTGTGCCCTGCCAGGCTCCAGCAGCCAACGGGCACCCTGCTCTGCTCCAGCAGCCAACGGGCACCCTGCTCTACTCCACCAGCCACAATGCCTGTTGGACAGGGCCAGGACACCAAATGTGCTGCTGTTCTTCAATACCTGAACTTCCCAGGTGAAAATATGCCTTTAAAATAGACCAGAAGTGTTTTCACTTTGGAACTCTGACACTTTAAATTCACTTTTATCTTTGTTTTGTTTTACCATCGTTTTGTGACACGGTGTTAATAGCAAAGAGCAGATTTCACTGGCGATAGTCCTATGACATCCAGTTAAGCAAACCATGCTGCCATTTTCCTTGTTTGCGTTAGGGTGGCTGGGATTTGGCTTGCTGAATGAAACACCAGCTTTTTCCTGTGTTTCAGAGTGTTCCCCATCTCGTTTGCAATGAAATGGTTTGGCAGTTTGCAAGCAGGCAACACTTTGATCTGTGAGTCAACTTGCTTCAACTCGCTTCATTGGAACAAACAAGAAGTGTTCTGCTCTAGAGAAGGAGTAGTTGGTATCTGTTGTCCCTGATGTGTGTTTAAATAAAAAATCAAAGGTGTTTCAGCTCATCATTCCTGATGGCAGCCCTTGTCAGTCATAGTAACGCGTGGTAATAGTTGTAGTGGACTTGTCATGAACTGGAAAAAAGACCCCACCAAAGCTGTGAGCAGAATTGAAACTGAAATTCCACAGTTCTGAAGGTAAATTCTTACTGGAAAGTCTGGGACAAGATGATGCCATTTCTTTATGGTAATTGACAGAGAGGAACAGTTTTTCGTATCACTTTCAATAAAACTGAATCCTTTTATCTGAAGGACATATGGATGAGAAACAAAAACAAAGGGTTCTTGCCCTTCAGCAAGGTAGACAAGTGTGACCCCTGAGAGCGGGTGCTAAATATTGGATTGTGTTGGTAAGGAAGGATTCCCATGAATCATTCAATCTTCTGCTTTATATGTTTGTAGGACCCTTGCTGGTGAACTCAAGGCTAATGCAGGGCCAGGTAGCTCCTCACACAAAGGAGCCCTTTTCCTTGGGGCAAAACCAAGAGGATGCTCTGAGCACTGCCCTTGCTGTCCTGCACGTGTTGGCACTGTCCTGCACGTGTTGGCACTGTCCTTTCTACCTCTCTGGCTGTCAAGCCAGGTCCATTTCTTTTGCTGAAGTACAAATACTGGCTGCAGCCTCTTCTCTGTGAGGAATCCTGACCTCTGGAATACCACTGGCTGCTCCTCCTGGGATCTCTCAATGTTTTTCTCTTTTTGGGGGTAGGATTTGAGGTAGAGAGGAGCAAGCTGAGGGCTCAGCCTCTCTGCTCAGCTGAGATTTGGTGGCACTGACACTGTGGGGAATAGCAGCAGAGGAAGGTGTTGTCCGACTGGGTCCCTCTTGGCTGCACTGTAACTGGTGATGGTCTGGCTTGCTCAAGGAGATAGACCTGGAAGGGGAACTGCTCCACATTGTAGTTTTAAGCCATTGTAACTAACTGAATCTGCTTATGATCTATAAAGGATGATGATCTGGTAACAACTTAGTCTTGTAGGAAAGTACTGACTAAAAAGAGAATTGATCCTTTGGCTCTGTTTTTTGCAGTTCTAATGCTGTGCAGATATCCACTGGACCCGTATCATCTCTGCCCCAGCCTGGCTGCCTGGGCCATGCACAGTGTTTGGATGTTTCTTTGCAAAAGGCTTTGGAAGAAATGTAGTTGGATGGAATTGGCTGCTCCTGCAGCATGCAGAAATGGGTTGATTTGACAGCTTAACTTTGCAGGGAAAGAAGCAGTATTTTGGAAGTTGACTGGATTTGAATGACACGTTTTGATATCTTTAGTTTGAAATAATATTTTAATTCGAAGTAGAGGAAAGGCAGAGGGAGGAAAAATCAGGAGCTAAAACTGAAGTGTCTCAGTGGAGGAGATTCTTTTTCTTCCCTCTGCAAATGTAATTCATAATTTAACAAAGGGGAAAATATCATTCCTTTGCATTTCTCCCCAGGACAACAAAAAGCCCAAGTCTCTGTGGCCAGCCCTGCCCTGGGCTAATGGCAAGGCTTATTTCTGCAGTGCAAACCCCTCCTTCATCCTGCTCGAATCCAATCATGGAGAACGTTTATTTTGAGAAGCCCTGAAGGCAGAGCTGTGGTGACCCGGTGGCTGGTCCTGAGAGCTCAAACAGCCACCTTCAGCCTGAGGCCTGACAGCAGGCTCTTGTGCTGCTGGTAGGATTACAGCTGGTGCAAGCTTTCAGCTTTCAAGGCTGGGCACGTAGTGAGGTGTTGTGGGGTTTGCATGGGAATAGAGATAGGGTAATGAGTGTGTGCATGAGGGTGTCTCCTGAGTGACTGCTAAAGCCAGCATCAAGCTGCTTGGATGTGTGCTGTGTTTAAGTTATGCAGGATTTAAAAGGTTTGGGTGCAAGTGCTGCTACCGTAGGTCTCTGCAGGGCCCAGTCAAAGCTTGCAGGTTGGCTGGATCTGTAAGCAAAATCATGATGAATATAATTATAAGTAATTTCCAGCTTGTTCATAGTCAAAAGCTAATCTGAATAACTAAAGAATATTTGGTACAATGATGTCCTGCTGAGGAAGGGGCAAATAGCACAGAGTTTTCCATTCATACTCTGGTCAGTGTCTTTAAGCAGTTTCTTCCCTCTTTCTACTCTTACCTTTGATGGACAGACTATTTCTATTAATACTGATGCTCTTGGTGCCGTGAGGTTTCCCCTGAGTGGGGCTGCTTTGTGCTGAACAGGGCATGAGGGAGCAAAAGGCAGCACCTCTCCTGTCTCTGCCAAGACATAAAGGAGAGATGCCACCTTGAAGAGATGGATCTCATAAGAATATGGTCCTCCAGCCTGGGCGCCCTCTGCGAATTGTCCACAAGAAAATGCCCAAACCCCAAGAGTATTGCTGCTTTGAGATGGAGCTGGGGGTCCTGAGAAGAAAGGGGTGGCAATGGGCAAATCCAGGACAAGTCCTGGGAGCAGAGTGGCTAGGGGCTCATCTGGGTCCTGTGTGGCAGCACTGGTTAGGATTTATAACTGTGTGTGTTTATACAGCAAGAAAAGTGTCTCTTTCTGAGAGGGATGAGAAGCCCTGGTACCCTGCAGCAGCAGGAGGTCAGGGTACGTGAAGGTTGGGCCTGCAGCTGAGACCACAGGGAAGAATTTGTCCCCATTTCCAGGGTGTGATAGCGCAAGTCCTTTTGGTCGAGGAAAATGCTGCAGGATCCTTGGTGGCTGTTACTCATCCACAGAGTATCCTGCCTCTAAAGCCTTCTGTTTGCTATAAATCTCCAAAGATTATAATCCCCATTTCTTACAGTTGAAAGGCTGCTACTAAAGCCCAAACTAGGAAATATATATGCACGTAAAGAGCTTTGCACACGGGAGGATTCATCTCCAGCTCAAAAGCATTACTCACATTTGCAGTGTTCATCCATGACAAACTTGCTGCATTGAGATGTAAAACTTGGGGAAGAGAAAGGCTCCCGTTGGTTCTGTGAGGAGCTGCAGGCAGGCTCGGGGGTGTGGGCAAAGGGGCTGCAGGGCACAGGGGGATGCTCAGCTGCGCTTCCCAGGGCAGGTTCTCATGCTGGTGCCTTTAGCTTGGTGAAAGAAACTGAACTAACTTAGTGGTGGGAAAGGAAGCAGATACCCACAGGGAATAACCCATCTCTTGCCTATTTTCACCTCATTTTGGGTTATGGTTTCACTGCTGGCACTATTATTTTTCATTAGTAGCATTATTTCCAAACTCAAAACTGTAACAAGGTGGAAGGAGGAAGTCTGAAATGCATTAAAAGCTTTTTATCTTGTGGACTTTTACAATGTTGCCTCACCTTGATGCTGTTTGAGCTCTCGGTGCCTAAGGTGAATTGCAATCTTGCTCCAGTAGCTTTGCTAGGTAGCTCCAGCTTTCAGGCTCGTACCACAGCTGAGGCTCAAGTAATAGTCTAGGTTTAATTTTTAATCTGTCTCTCAACAGTTTATCCTTTTTGAGGTACCTAATTACCAGCCTCCTTTAGATAACCACACGAAATGCGTGCGTTCGTTACATCTGCGATGGCAAATGGACGGTCTGATCCCTATGGAACGATCCATTGGGCAATGAGGGTAATTAGTCTCTAACAAATACAAATTTGGAAGCATCTGTGCAGATTTGATCTTAGGGAGCAGCACTGGGAAGCAGGTTTCAACAACGGGAAGAGAGCAAGAAAGGAGAGCTCAAGGCAGCAGGCGAATATCGCAATTAAACTAGTCAGCTTGAGGAAATTCAATCAAGGCAAATTGGAACGTGTCATCTTTTTTGGTCTGGATTTCTGGCTGTTGTGAGAGTTTGAAGAGAGCCAGTGAAGGAAATAGAAGCTAATAAGTTGTAATATTTTTCCTGGTGACTCAGGAGAGCTGGATGAAGCCTTTTCTGATTTAGCGATAATTAATGCAGCTCCCATGGCAAAGGGAGATGCAGTGATTAGTCCTAATCAGCCGAGCTCCCACAGCAGAGTTGTGGACAACTTGTCGTTGTTTCAGTCTCCACAGCTTTTTTATTGACTCTGACATGGGCCCTTCCTGCCTGCAGGGTTGGGCTTTGCTGGAGAGATCCAGTTGCAGACTTTGGATGGGCAGTCACTGGGTTTTGTTCTCTTGGGCGCTGGTGGGCCTGGCATTAGCCAATACGCAGATCAGGTAGCTGCAAACATAGAGGCACGTTTTTCTGTGTGTTATGTCCCTGGCAGGGCAGCAGGATTCCAGATCACTGGAACTTTGTCTGGTAGTGCCTCTGAGGGACAAGTCAGAGAGAAGCTCATTTGCTGATGGAAGGGGAGAGTGTTCTCCATGCTCTCTACACCTCTTCTCACAACTCGCCTTACACCAGCTCTAGGACTTCAGGAATGCCTCCAGGAGCCAGTTCAGCTCATTAAAGCAATGGGGAAAAATAGGTTTGCAGAGATTCCTGGAATGGTTTGGGTTGGAAGGGACCTTAAAGCTCCTCCAGCTCCAACCCCTGCCATGGGCAGGGACCCCTTCCACTGGAGCAGCTTGCTCCAAGCCCTTGTGTCCAGCCTGTCTTTGAAAGAAATTTTCTTTTCNTCCAGCTCCAACCCCTGCCATGGGCAGGGACCCCTTCCACTGGAGCAGCTTGCTCCAAGCCCTTGTGTCCAGCCTGTCTTTGAAAGAAATTTTCTTGAATTTTAGGGGATTTGGATCAGCTTCTTTCACTTGTGTCTCTGTGTTATTAATTTGTTTGTCCCCCAAGGTCTGCACTGGGAAACGTAGTTAAGCATATGATTAAATTAAAGTGCACTGTTGGGTATCGATAGTTATGAGTAGATGCTTAAATGTATTTGTGAAGGACACCTCTGAGCTGCAAATGTTCAGATTTAGCCATTCCTCTAAAAAAAAGATTGTGTAAGAAGCTGTAAGTACCTTTACAGCAGTGCCCATATAGTTATAACCATGGCATGTGGTCAAAGATGGTTGTAAAACAGACAGGAATCTTTCTTGAAGATTTTTGCCTTTTGTTTCTAATTTGCCTGGAATTATTCCAGTGTGTAAAGAGTGCCCATTTGGGTACAGCTTTGGTACCTTCTGCAAGCCAGGCTGCTATAACCAGAGCTCCTGGGCTTTCAGTTGGTGGAGAGTGGAGCGCCCCATCAGCCATGCAGTTCATTTCTTGGGTTCTGTGCCATGCCCCAAGTCCCCAGCAGCAAGAGCAAAGGAGACCAAAGCACAAAGACACTCAAGCACATCAGTTACTGCTTAATTTCTCATGATGACTCAGGCTAACAGTACCATGCTGTTAATATAGGAAATGGGATGCATTCTCCTCCATGGAGATTGAGCAAGGCAGTGAGGAAGGAGGAGTTCATGGGGAGACTGGCAAACTTGGGAAAGCAGCAGCCCTTCCTGTTGCTGTGCACTGTGGTGTGAACCAAGGAGCAAGAGACAATTTGCAATTAGTATCCCAGGAGGTGCAAATTAGCTCTCTCCTTCTGAAAAGTGCTGCCACCAACTCCTTCCTGAGCCTCATTTCTTCCCCTTGCTGTGAGTAGCAAGGCTTTCGTGACTTCATGTCCACAGGAGTCTCGCTTCCCTTAGATGAAGTATGTGCTGCTGTTGAATGCGACTGGGTTTTGTTGACCTGTCGGCCCAGCCTGTGAGTGCAAGGGACCTGAATATGTTTTGCAGTGTGTAGGAACTTTCCTTCTGGAAAGCAGAGGTCAGAGGAAACTGAAATTACTGTTCTTCTAACCTGGTAACTCAATCTCCTAGATTTTTCCATGAAAAAGCTGGTTTCAAAGATTTGGGCAAAATCTTTCCAAAACAACCCATTATTTCTGCTTGCAGAAGAAGAAAATGAATATCTGTGGGCTCTCTATGGAGCAAAGTAAGGGGCTTAGTGAATTCCTGTGCTGGCCCAATGTTTGAATGACTGTATGTTGAGATATGCCATAAATTAGCTTGTTTTCTCCCTATCTATTTGCACTTTCTTGCATTCCATGTGTTTATTTCAGGCTCCTGACAGGCTCTGGGCAGTACCTCTAGCTATTTAATACAAATAAATCATGTCTTGTCTGGAGGGTTCCTCCAGGGCGTGGAGCAAGTGAGATGCAAGTCCTGCGCTGGAGTGTGGCAGCCCAGTGATTGATTCTGCAGGGCTGGTGGTGAGCACCATCCCCATCCTGGTGTCCAGGGCAATAACCTGTCAAACCCAATGCAGACCACATGGGATAGTGTTGTCTGGGAAGGAAGAGTTTGTGTTTGGACAGATTTTCTTTCATAGAATCACAGAATAGTTCGGGTTGGAAGGGACCTTAAGATCATCCAGTTCCAACCCCACTGCCATAAGCAG
>NDXB01014673.1:5936-16358 GCA_002631895.1 Agapornis roseicollis
TTTGTTTTGTTTTCTTTTCTTTTTTTTTCCCCTCTCCTTTTTAGTTTCTTCCTCCTTTTTTTCCCCATGGTAGGGTCAAATCTGCTCCCACTGAGCTCTCCCATTCTCCCACAGAATGCAAGCCAAATATGAAACACAGCTTTAGGCACAATGATGACAATTTTCCAACTATCACTGCATAAACTCAGGACTATTTTGGGCCTGATTTTTAAGAAGTGTTGAGTGCTAATTTCAAGTGGAACACTACTAACACACCTGAAAAATCCTGAACTGCAAGACAGACACCCAGATTCTACATGCTCAGAATATCTATTGCAAATACCATGGCAAGTTTATGGCATTTATATCTTCAGTAGTCTGAACAAAAGAGCTGGGAAAGCATTTTGTAAACAACAGCTAACCTTTCTTGTTGGAGAGAGAGAGGGAGGGAGAAACTAAAAATATTCCATACTGTTCCCATGGGGGGCAGGGAAGAGAAGACTTTTCAATTATGCAAAAAAAAAAAAAAATATATATAATTTCAAGGCCCTGGCCCAAAATAACCTCTTATACCAGTATAAATAAATGCATCTGTTAGCACTGAAGTGTGGAATAAAGTAAAATGAACAATTAAGAAAAACTCCTTAACTCCTCCTCTAGCTGCTACAATATGGTCTTTTAGGTATCACAATGCCAAGCTGTAATAACAGTATATCAGCTGAATTGTACAAGCATTTTAAACTCTTTGTCAGCCAATTAATCCTTTAAAATCACTATGAAAGTGACTCCAAGGGGGAATATATATATATTTATATATATATATTTATATTTTTTAAAAATGTCTTACATCATTAAGCCTACTATATTGTTTCTCAAGTAACCCCTTCAGGGTATTTGCTATAGAAGGGAAAACATCAAGGAAAAAAACGATGAAGATGCAATTACAGGAACTTAATGATAAACCATACAAAATGGCCAATATTTCTTCTCAGGTATGCTGACCTACACAAGGAATAATAGGGTCAATGTCAACAAATTTATACTTATGTGAGATGGGAAAAAAGAGAACATTCATTTTATGGAACTATAAAAGAACAACAGGTATGAATCTCAAGTCTTATTCTTCTAGTGAGAACACATTCTCTGCATTAAATGATGTAGAAGGAAATGTATATAATTTTAGACTTTATTGTACACTGTATTAACTGTGTTGCCCAAATGTGGGAACTAATTCTTCAGCCTGCAATACACATTAACAGGTGCCATTAATCAAAGAGTTCTTTTACACTGGAAAATCCAAGTACATCATTAATGAGGAAATGTGTGCATTTGCTGCATTAGTGGCACTCTTGCTGCATTTTGTTGTTTCTAATTATGTCCTGTTCTTGTCACAGGCCAGAGGTTCTGAATACACTGCTCCAAAGCCAGCACTCATTTATAACAGAGTAAGTTTTAAAGCCATGTGCCCGTCTTCCATACCTAGAGTAGATATACTGGAATGACCCAATGTCAGCATCAAGTTAACAAATCATCTGAAACATCTGAGCATGAAGTCATTCTGCTAACAGAAAAAGGAACAGAAGCTGATGGGAAAAAAAACAAGTTAAATCCACAACTGCTGACATCTTCCAAACAACCAGCTACAGGAATGTTGTAGTTTGCAAAGGGCAACATCCTCCCACCGTGTCTTAGCAGTGTTATGAAATTTCCACTGAGCCATAGGCTAACTGAAAGCAAGTCTATTTTAAGAGAATTCTCTTGAGAAATTCCACATTTCAGACTGTTTCAGCAGCAGACTCCTGAGCTAAGGAGGTCACACAGTCTCTGAGACCAAAAGCAGCCATAGATCCCAGGCACTGGGAAGGAACCAAATAACATCTTCTGCTACAGCCTATTTTAAGGAGTTGGTGTCATGGCAACAGTACAGGATATAATAGGTTGTACAGAGCCTTATTGTTGCAGCCTTCTTTTTTTAATAGGGCCATGCAGCTGTTTTCCTGGTTTGACTTATGGTCATCTCAAAGAATCACAAAACAGCTTAGGACTGAAGTGACCTCAGGCAGAAGGGACCTGATCAAAGAAGACCTAATTTCAAAGTTAGCTCAGGTAGTTCAGGTCATTGGCAATGTTTCAATAATGAGCTAAACTAAAATGTTGACTAAATTTCCTGCCACAAACTTCTAAAACATTGCTAGGAAAGGAAACATATTTCTGATGACTGAAGATAGTCTAATTTTCCAGCTCCAATATCTCTTTGGGTGAGCTTTACCCTGTGGTCATCAGATAACCTTACCTTTTAGGCAGCAATGCACTTCCACTAAGCACTCTTAAGTTCCTCACAGCTTTTTCAGCCTTATCCTGTCAACCTCATACTGCTTTTGCTTTAGACTATCACACATGCTGTAAGGGTTACTGTGCATTTTTCAGACTTCCCAGGGGAAGAGAGAATTGAAGAACCATACTCCCCTCCCCCCACACTTGATGCTGAGAGAAAACCTGTTGTGAAGTCGCATCCAAGCCTCATCAAACCGGGACTTCTCATAAATGGCTTCTCAAATACTACAGGAAATCATCGTGTGTGTCCAGGTTTGCTTCTCCCAGACACAGCATGTGGAATAACAACTCTAAAGAAGGGAGCTTATAAGAGACACATTAAATGCTCCTTATAGCTATAAATCCATAACCAAAACAGCTTAATATTCCAAGTCAGTAACAGACTCTAAGTGTATTTCAAAGAGGAAAAAATACTGCAAGAACACAGAATGGAAAACAATGCAACTTCAAACAACCCACTTCATTTATTACGAGACAACCATGTGCTTGGCATTCTTCATACAGAATGGATGAACCCCAAAGGGCTTTCATAGCTCAAAACAGACAATATAAAACCAAAAACCCAAACTCAGACAACAAAATGATGTGATCTTCATCTGGTATATTGTATCACTAAATGAGACCAGATGAAGATCCATTTTGTCTCAGGGAATATCTTCCTCCGAATATCTTTATGTATATCTTTAAAGTAGGAGCCCAAAGAACACTTTTCTTACAGCAAGAACTGCAGAACTCCTATCTAAATACAACAGATGTAATGCAGGCTTCTGCTCTTAGCTGCTCCACATAAGGCCTTAAATGCAAAGAAAAGACCTCGTAGTTTTGGAATAAAAGCCCTGCCAGTTCACTTTAGCTGAGAAATAGCTGCCTCTCCATTGTGACCAAGCTGAAACTACACTTCACAGTGCAAATACACAAAATAAAGCAACCCAGGAACAAACAGCAGGTGCAGGAACTTCCACCACTCACTTCAGAAAGTTTTCGCCAAAGGCAAGGAGGACTCTGGGTTTTATATTTGCATCCATCTTCAATTTTGCTTAGAGCTCTGAGGGAGTCTGAAGGCAGGCATGGCCATGGGGGTGGTGGGCAGAGGTATCTTAAACTATATACAGCTGCAGAATATCAAGATGTACTTTTTATGGTGATATTTTGCTGACAATGCAAACCTCAAGGGCAAAGTTTGAAGAGAAACTCTCAAACAGAAAAAAAACAACCCACCAAATAAAAAAGCAAACCCACCCCTCCCCCCAAAAAAAACAAACGAACAAAACCAAAACCCCAAACCTGGTATGTAGACATTATCTTCATTAACATGAGACAGTCAGCATGGGACCAAAGTGGGAGTTTGTGACATTAAGCTGCAAATGGTATAAAAAGACTGCAGCAAAACTACTAAAAGTTAAAGCCTGACTAAAACTAGGATTCTCCACAGCATTCTAAGCCTAATGTAGGTCTGCATGCAGCCCTCACATTAGAAAAAGAGAACTGAACACAAGGTGATGTGGCAGCATTTGCTGCTTCTGTGTGCAACGAAGAGCTTCTCTAGAATGGCATCTGGGGCACTTTGCACCTGGGTTTCAGTTTCATTGGTTTCAGCACTGACTTGTGGCCTCAGTCCAAGGGATTTGGACTCCTTTGTAATTGTGTAATGCACAGAAGTGCCTTCCACTTCATCCTTCCTTCTCCTTGCAGTGTGCTCTCCCAAGACTAGAGACTTCACTAGAAAATCCATTCCTACAAGAATACTTTTGAAGATAGATAGATAGATAGATAGATAGATAGATAGATAGATAGATAGATAGATAGATGCAGCAAGGAAAAGGAATGAACAGTGCTTAAACTGAAAATTTATTCAGATCTTTATCTAGGAAAACGAATGCAGTATGCAGCCAGGAGATGTGTATATAGTACAGGGAAAAGGTGTAAGAGGATGGCATGGCAAGAACATTGTCACAGTTTCCTAACTTTGCTAACTCTTTCTTTCATGTACAGAGAAATGCATTTATATGTAAACATATTAACTGGAAGTTCCTTGAAATCATACACCAATTTAGATCAAAGACATTCAGAGCTAAGGAGTTCCCTAACTCCTGTTCTCATGTTCAGTTTACTAGGAGTATTTTTAATTATCAGATAGATGAAAACTGTAAGTAACAACAATAACAAAAAAAATAGTGGGGGATGTAATCATCAGGAAAATCTCTTTTTTGCATACCTGCTGTTATGTATATGGTTCAGATAAACTTTCCTCAGAACATTTAAGCCCCTATTCTGCTACTGTAGAGAAGTCTTTCTCTAGATCTGTTTTCCATAATAGAAAAAGTATAGTCAATTTAAGGATTATAAGCATGTACTCCTTTTTTTTTTTTTTTCAGATACCATAAATGCCTCTTTCTAGAACGCCTCAGTGTACTGATTATTGCTTCACTATTTGAGTTTGAATGATCTCACTTGAGTACGTAAAGCACAGTCAACACAAAGCAGCTTTTCTAGGATTCAACTAAAATCAGAAGAGTATAAAATAACCCAAAAATATCTCAGAGAGCTCAACATATTTATTAGGATTGAGAGTTTTGTTGGGTTTGTTTGTTTGTAGAGAAGCTGTACAATACAGTTAGTCCAGTTCGACTGTACTTTGAAAAGAGATTTGTTAATAATTTTTTCCTCAAACGCAGAAGTAAAAATATCCCCTCACTTGTTTAACTCTGCAAACCTGTGTGCTTCCTACTAAATCTGAAGGCTTACAAATTACTGAAGGCTTACAAATTAGTCTCTGGAGGTGAAAAAGGCCATGAAAAGAAAACAATTTGATTTGCTTTCCAATAGTAATAAGTCTAAGAGCTTGTAGGATTGCACAGAAGGCAATAAGCTATTGCCTGCACAGAGAGTTCTCATTCTTAGAAACACAGGCTGCATCCAAAGCAGTGCAATACCAGCATTATCAGCCCTTTTGGGGATCCTAATATGAGCTCATTTACAGGTGAAATAACTGAATTGACAACTTCTTCTTTCCGTATCATTATCTGACCAGTAATTAATGAGATTATGTACTTTAATACCAGATTCTGGTAAAACAGCATGCATAACAGCAGTTTTCTAAACCTTGGCATGAGAAATTTATGAATAAATACACCTGAAAGCTTGCTCTGGTGCTTCTTTTAATTCCTGCAAAACATATAACTAGTAGGAAATCTAGAGATAATTTACATGAAGGAATTACTGAAGTGGATTATGTTTTATATAAGTATAAATTTCAACTGATGGTGAGACATAAAGCTTATCCCAAACAAAACCAGAATAAAGAACCTGAACTAGAGAAGGGTGTCATCATTTTCATTTTGTCTATATGTATCTTTATTTATTACTCAATATGGTAAAGCTCATACCAGAGAGAAAGAGGCATTATAAAACATGTAGTATCAGTGTTTTGAGTAGAGGCAGCACCAGTGACTGATTAATGATTCTTGTGATGCAAATTAAGTGCCTCTGCACTGATTAATAACAAGGTAGAGGACAGCTGAAACTGAGAATACATGAACATTTTTCAACAGAGCAGCCTTTATTCTTTGTGAATTGCTCCCCCACAAATGAGAATTAAGCATTCCCTATAGCTGCTTTAAGATCAAATAATTGGTGATTTCATTTTAGTACTAATGATTTCAGCTACAAACTTAGAATGGCCAAAAGTAACAAAAGCAAGCATGGCTGTATAATACTGTGTGAACACTCCTCTGTAGACAATAACGAAATTTCAATGCACAGCTGAACCTCCTTTGAGTTCTGTGGAATGTTGGCTGGCAAGCACTGCCCCTAGCTTATAACGTTATATGCACAGACATACATGCCTTCCTCCATTTCTTCAGAAAGGCTTAGTATCATAAGCAGGTGGAATAATTTTTTTGATACAACAGTGACTTTCTGCTACCACATTAGGAATAAGTACCATAGAAGATTACATCCAAACTCTAAGTGCCAAGATAAATGGACAGTGTGCCTACAACAATTTTTGCAAGTGACATTTATTGACTTAAGACAATTCACTAATTTTGCCACCTTTAGAGCAGATCAGGAAGCTCTGACCTGTTACTTTTAGACAAGAAAAGGCATCTGAGAGTAACAATTGCAAACAGTTGCTTCAACCTGCACTCTTTAAAGTGATTTCATGTGCCACATTACAAAGCATAGAGCCCTCGCTTCCCAGGAAACTGAAAGAACCCAGTATCAGCAAAGCAGAGCTCTCTGGGGGCTGGTCCTGCATGGCTGCAGTGTTCTGCCAAGTGAGGAATTTGGCCCTTTGTGGATAAAGTTTGATTATAAAACCTTCAGGGAAAAGACAGCTTAACTCTAAAAGGAAGCCTGCACTAAGCTTCTCTGTCACTGTAAGACAATGATGATAGGTGTATTAGATAGTAAATTAGAGAAAGAGGTATGTCAACACCCAGCAGCTGACTGCCTGTGAGTGAAACAATGAATAACACTGGACAGTTAAGATTTCAAGTACTTGAAAGTATCAACTATGTAATGAATAGACATCTGGCAACAGTATCCTGTTCCAGTTAGTACATCATTTTGGATAGCTCCAGTTCAGCTAACTGAGGTTGCACTATAAATGCATTATAAAGGCTTTCTAGTATGTAGCTTCTTTAACTCCGGAGGCATTCAAGAACTTTAGATGAAATCCACTGCTAAAAAAAAAAAAAAAAGTGTGGTTCAGTGAATCCAGTCAGTATATTAAATACATTACAGCCTGAATTTTCCTGCCAAGGCTGACTGGTCTGGGAGGTGGAATGCGTGGTTCTCTAAAATGGATACAAACAGATCCTCTCCCACCAGAGCTGAAAAAGCCAGCTGAGCCAGCCAGCAAAAGTGTAAAGCAGACATTGATCACAGAGGCCTGTTCCTTCCCTCCACTTGCAAGCTCTCTGTACTTACAGGAAGAAGAATGGAGAGAGCAGAAAGACAACTGAGCTTAGACTGCTCTTACGCACTTCCTGAATTATTGCTAGCTCAGAGGCACTGTAACTAATTTATAACTATTAACTTCCTCGTGTTAATCAACGCACATGCAAAGCACCCATCTGATTGGTTTGATTGAGATTTTCTTTAATTACATGGAAAGAAAGCTAATTCCCTCTGCCCTCCCCAAGGAAAGAAATGCAGCAAACACAAGCTCAGAAGTACCATCAGCAGGGCTTCAGTCTGCCATCTTCAGTACTGAAATCTAAACCTTCTCTTTCAACTTCTGTTATACAGACTTAAATATAGAGACTGATGCCCTTACAGCATGGCTTGCACTTTTGGAAAATAAAACTAACCAACAAACTTGTCACACCTTTTTTCCCTATTATTTAGTGTCAATAAATACATGCTATTGGGGCTATCTTTTTTTCTGTTTCCTTCCTAGAGCAGAAAAATTTTCCCACCAGACTGCTCCTGCAGGAATCCTCCCTTTACAAGTTTCACAACAGCCACACAACTTGTCAATTCCCTTGACCATCATTCTGGCAGTGACAAAATACCCAGTGTGTTACATCAGCCTCTGATTTACTGCCCTTCTCACCAGTTTGTCAGACATTTGAAGACCTTAAAAGAAGCAGCATTACACAGAAATTTGTAGGAGCAGGTGGTCTTCAATTTCCAGTGCAATATGGCACATTTTTCTACTGAAAAAGGCCCTGCAAGGTCTTGAAATACCAAGTTTTAAGACATAACTGTTACTATGCATTTTAGAGATATTTAAAGACATCCTCAAAGATTTCAAGCAATATGTTTTTTGTTCTAGAAACCTACAAAAATGTCTTAAAAATTCCTTAAAATATTTCCATTATAGCTTTTTTTTCAGTTCAAAGGAAAAAAAAAAAGGACAAACCCAAACACATGAAAGATGCAATATGGGACAATTTATAATTTTAACTTGTTAACATTCTTTTCAGAAATTACACATGCATGCAGTACTTATAAGAAAGTTGTGCCATATTCATGCTGATAAAAATCCTTACATCTAGGTGATTCAGTATCATGTTCTTGAGTAAACAGTAGATAAACATGTAGTTCAAATCCAGATTTATATCAGTAACTAGATACATGCACAAAGAATTTATTGGTGAGCTACTTCAATCAAGACGACCATAGTACCTTCTTTTTGCTGCAGTAAATCTGCCATTTCTTCTCTGGAGGGAGTGCAAACATAGCCTCTCTGTTCTTGTCTGTGAGATCCAATTCATCCTGGAGATCGTGAAAAAGAGAAAGAGTTAAAAAACAGTCAGCAGCTGCACTGGTAACATGTAATAGGTACAGAAGAATGTGGACCAGCTATTTCGACTAGCCCCCAGTCAAAGGGCAGAGGACTTAGTGGCTCCCAAAGACTTGAAAGATTATTGGTTTCATAATTTTTACCTTGCTACTGTGGGTTCTTCCTGTCAGAGCAGAAGCTATGAAGAGAGGCAGCCTGAAGAACTCCAATGTCAAACTTCCATTACTAATGGTTAATCAAGGATGGGAAAGAGCACATGAAAGGTATGAAGTGAAAAAGCCAAAGCACTGGCTTATGTGACATATTCACTCTTCAGGATCCCCAGAGAAAATTCAATACATCTTTTTCCTGGCCTGCAGTACTAGCTTGGTTTTCCATAGAAGGAGATCAGTGAAACCACTGTATCTTTTAAGCAGAGTTCACAAGATGCTTGCCTAGTGGCAGTAATGTCAACAGCACCCTACAGGTTGGACAAGGAAATGCTTGTCCAGATGTTTGGTCTCTGAATCACAGTCCCCAGCAAAAGGCAACCAGTGTTCCAGACAGAGGACGTCATACATCCACACAGTGTCACATCAGGTTGAAGAGGCCAGTAAACTCAGTCTCTGCTAAGAAAAACAAGTACAGTGGAACACACTCTTTTTAGAGCCTAAGCCAAACTTCCATTTGTAAAATGAAGGATAATGTTGTGAACTGACTCTCAGATTCCCTGATTCCATTTCTTTTCTGTAAAGGGTGGATAACAACAGACTCTCTTCCTACTCAATATGTCTCTAAAACCATCAAAGCAAAGACTGTTATTTGCTCTGTGTTTATTCAGCACTAGCCAAAACAGGGCTTCAATCACAGCTGTCAGTTTCAGATGCTAATAGGAATTAAGCAAATAAAAATTGTCTTCCTAGAAAGCAGCCTGCTTGAGTAGGGACAAAGAGATCTAAATGAGAGTTTCAGTGATAAAAGACAAGTTTCCAATAGCGTTTCAATGAGTTAATTTTGGCAAGGTTTTCTTTCTCCTATATATTTGAAAGTGTTTGGAGAAAGAAGTGTCCAGGGATCCCATATCAAGATGACATTGCAGCATTATGAATACTGCACATGCAGATTCTGGCACCCACGCTAAACTATTCCAAGCAGAGACAATACCTCTTTAACTCAGCCCAACAATGGCTCATTTGGAAAGCATTCTGAGCTGGGAAACTTGTGAAAACAATGAGCTAAATTGCACACTGAGCCTGGTAGCAGCTGCTGACAGATTTAAAAGCCCATAGAGATTTTAGCTGCAAAAAGGTACAAAAGAAATGCAAACAGTAACAAGGTGAGGTCAGTGCCAGCAGCCCAATGTAGAAGCAGCTTGAGGAGTTTTTTTTTTAAATAAGAAAAAGTTTAAAGGAAAAAAAAAAGAAATGGAAGAAAACCAACAAAATTTTAGATGTGCAAAAAGAGTGCAAACCATGTGGAAATGTTTCAGGTGAGTTTTATCCTTGCTACACACAATTAGATAGCTCAGGCCAGGATCACATTCTTGAGGGGAGAGTGAGAGTGAAATGACATGTGAGGTCTTAAGATGAGTAAAAGAAAGCTGTTGGAGTCAAGCATGTGGGAGAGAAAGGAGGGGCAGACAGGGCATCAGAAATGCCAGGTTTGGAAGAACCACAAAAGAGACCAGAATAGACATCTGATATAAGCTGGTTTGGCTCAGCTAAACACTTAGAAAAATTCTGATCGCTTTATTGAGTTACTTAATAATCTTAGCATTATTGAGGGGGGGTGTTGCTAGGTGTTTGGGTTTTTTTTTTCTTTCCTCTTTTTTTTTTTTTTTTTGTGTGGGTTTTTTTGTATGTATGTTTGTTTGTTTT